>CABFWB010005070.1:7331-49960 GCA_902151455.1 Timema bartmani
GTAAAATGGCAATAGTAATTTGGTTCCAAATGGGTATCTTGGGAGTGTTTTACATGTCAAATAAAACTGTATGTTTGTTTTTTGAATAAAAAGTCATTTATGGGTAGTTTACTTATAACTGGTTTTTCAAAAATATGAAATATTTTTAGAATGACTTTAGCGATTTGGTTTCAAATAGACATCTTGGGAGTGTTTTACATGACAAATACCACTGCATACTTGTTTTTGGACTAGAAAGTCGTTTAAAGATATTTTACTGATGACTGAACTTTCAATAATGTACTAGATGAGAAAGTTTGTATTATAGTGCCATACCTTTTATTATATTTATTTGTAGTGATACCTACCTATACCTGCTTAACGAATTCCAGTTATTTATCACACAGAGAAGTAATTAAATGTATTAATTTTGGAAATGTTGACCCCCACACCCCACTTCCTTAATTCCCACTTAGATATTTCAAATTTTAAGATTTATTTGATTAACTTGAGGGGTCCTTAAATCGGCTCGACAAATTTACATTTTCTATCACACCAAAAAATGCTTTTTCTTTCTATACAGCCGCCACCCCCGCTATTCCCATATTTCCTTGGGAACCATTTTTAATATTTAAAATTGTTATTTGGCGTAGTGAGATTTACTTTACTCCCAATTTTCATTTTTTTATCACACGGGGAAATAGTTGTTTCTATTAGTTTTGGAAATTTCAAAACCATCCCCCCAATCCCTATGTTTTGAACCACCCTTTAGAAATTTAAATTTTCAATATTAATTTAGTTATTTGGAGTTGTTTCTCTATCTGCCATGCAAATTTTAATTTTCTACCTCAGTCGATGAGACAGTTTACGTTAATTTATTTTCCAAAACATACAATACATCACTGTGTGTCTATACTCCAAAACATTATTTGCTAGTGAGTCTTGAAAATATGATTTAATTTAAAGTTAATATATTTGAATAGTTTCATAAAGACTCAAATCAACCACACCAAGAGACAGTATTTTTGAAACTGCTTTGCTCGCTAATAAGATATTGTGATGGTATATAGCTTGACACTGTTCTCTGAAAAATAAGTAGTACAAAATCAACACATTGAGTACTTTCTAGCTTACTGGCTACAGAAATTCATACAGACAGACAGACACAATCAACTGTAGAGACAGATTTAGAGTATGCATAGATAAGTCACATTACCAGTTCATACATCGAGTCCAAGTGGATTTGGTTGAATTATATAAAGAGTATGCCATGAACTCTCATTTGTGTATATGAAAGAGTTGATTTAAGTTTTGAAAGGTTAAGATTTTTTATTAAGTTGTTTACATAGACATATATTTGTTTTTATCTCTATGTACGGTAAAATTTCAGTCAACCATAAATTTGTGTCAAGTTTTAGTTTAATTTATGGATATATTTAAATCTCTTTATGAACAAGTTAAAACAATTATCAATTTAAGGCAGCTATACTTCATAATTATTTTAATTGTATACAAACTTTTTAATAATATTTACTTGCATTTAAATGAAGAAATCCACCCTGGTATGCATGCGGACTAGATATCACTGATAAGCCTTGTCTAGTATTGTTTTTCTTGTGAGGAGGCAGTCTTGTTTCGAATCCCGGCCGGGTGTACCGAGGGTGTTTTTTCCATAAATAATTCCTCACTTTCACTCCACATGAATGTGGATACATTCACTCCTAATTCTAGCATCTTCATTACTACTTAATTAATATAATTAAATTAATACAGCCTGAACAGATAATAATACCAGGAGCAAAAAAAATGTAGAGAGCTGATTAATAATATTCGTTGTTTTCTAGATAAAATAATTATATTCTATGGCGTATAGAGTATTTATTTATAGTCACCTATGGATGCAAGTATTAATCACCAAAAATAACCGTTTAGTAGCATTAATGATGTATAAATAATTGTAATGTGCATATATATATATACACACCAGTAGCTGTGAAATAAACGGTTGGCTCATGAGATTTATTTAGAATTAAAAAAAAAACTATACTATAAACATAAATTATAAAGTGGAAACTTGAGATATTATCAGAAAAGTTACTCGGATAAGGAAATAGGTGAGTGATGTAGACCTATTGTGTCATAAAGACCAGAGGGCCCAAATTGTGGTGACATGTTCAGGTCCAAACATTCACTACGGGAATTTTCCCTGTTAAGAATCAATTGGAGTCATTATAATTATATATTTATATATTATAGTACTATAGATAGTTCATTAACACAACAAAAATAGTTAATATAATATATATAAGAAAGACTATATTATTTCCAATTTGCTAATTTTTTTTAATGTTATGATAAAAACATTTTAAAAATTCAAATATTAAATGAAAATGTCACCTGAACCACTAATAATTTAATTAGCACAACTACATTAAAATAATTATGTGCCCTATTCGATTCGAATTTCAATCAAAGACTAACAAATAACAACAGAAAACAACTGATAGCATTTATAAAATGTGGCATCCCCAGAGCATGTACTGTGTCGTATAAATACATACATTTAAATTTAGTTGTTATTTTAATGGTTAATAAAGGTCCTTTAAATGGCAGTTTTGCTATATCTGTCACCCCCACCCCGCTATTGAGAAAATAATGAGCTATTCTTTTTCTTTTATTCACTAAAAGGTCTCGCTTCCCTTTTTCCCCAACCCACTTGCAATAGTTGATGTGTTCAAGTTTGCTGGAGATGTCATCAGAGGCATCTAGCGATAAAACTCTACACTCCATGTATAAAGAAGTTCCATAAGAGCAATGTTACTTTTAAAATAGTTTATGATTTATTTTCTAAGCATACCAATAAAATCTAAAATATCAAATCTATACCTCTGTAAAAATTACCAAACCTAGCTTGAAGTGTTTAATTCCAAATTAAGTATATTTGTTTGTCCAAGCAAAACAGTTCATTTGAAAAAAAATATTTTATCAACAGCATGCAAAAGTCTACTGCACCCTCTTCTATACTCTTAACAAAGTTAGCCGTTGTCTACATTGTGACTGGGAGGAGTGTTTGAAGTTTTGCCAGTTTACGCCTATACACAAATACTTTTTAACAATATTTAAGGCTGAAATTTAAAAAAATTATTCTATTGTATGATTTGTTCTCAACGAGTATACTAAATTATTTGATTGAATAATATGTGTTGAATATTCCATTATTCGCTATTTTAACTTAAAAACACTGCTCATTGTTAGGTACCGTTTACCGGTTATTTCCCCCCCTATTTCCCCTCACTCTACTCTGCGTGCGTGCAGATTTCTCATAATTCGCTACCCCCCTACCCTCTTCCACCTTCCCTAAGTCAACCCTGTTGCACCTGGTGTGTAGTGCTCTAAAAACAGTGTGCGTTAAAAACCTATCTCGGTGACACTTTCTTGCTCTCTTTCCTAAGAAGAACTTATCAAATCCTCTGTGTCAATGATTTAGTGCACGACCTTTTGTGTATAATATGTCAATAATGTTCAATCTGTGTGTTCTAGTTTATATCTAATATTTACTCATAAAATGCAAGTGTTTAGGGGGGCTCCTCTCTCAAATTAATTACTAAAAAGACCATACTCTGAGACAAGACCATCACACTCAGATTTTCCCGGATATCCAGCCAAAGACATCACTCGAAGGTAGGCTCCACCAAAATACATTTTTATATATAAACGGTCATATCCCACCTCTGTTTTAGTGTGACTAAAACTGGTCCTTCAGAACTACATTACATTTTAATTTAATTTTAATCTTAATAAACAGATCGCTTAAACATTATGTAAATAGATTAGCTTGACATCATCAGCATCATGAAGTTTCCAGCCGCTGTTTGGAAAATAAACATCTCCAACGTAACTTTTCTCCTCATAACCTCTATTCCTCCACCTTGGCCCGGTTCTCCCCTCACTTCTCTGCACTCCCTTCAGTTATCTGTCTCTTGGTCTTCCCACCACCTCCACCTCCACCTCCATATCCAACATCCCCCTCTCCATTCTCCTCACATGGCCATACCACCTTAGTCGTGCCTCCTCTACCCTGTCCTGGACTGGACCCTCCTTTATTATTCCTCTTACTCTCTCATTCCTCATCAACTCACTAAGAATTCAGTATTAAGATGTCTTATTCAGTAATATCTCATTAACTTTGTGCCCAGTGGTGTAGTAGTTAGTATACCTGGCTACGAGCGTAGGGGTCTCGGGTTTGATTCCTGACTGGTACCTCGGGTATTTTTCCTTAAGAGGAATGATTCCAACGGTCACCAGGGTTTGGTTAGTTAGCCTCAAGTTAGGTTAAGACTCCCACCAGCTCCACACCTTCATAATAACTGCTAACACATTGTCTCATTGTGGGTATGACATGTAGACAACTTCCTAAGGTGTACCCCAGAAAGCGTTCTGTGCCACCAGAGCAGCTAATAGTCTACACATAAGGAGACCAAACCCGCATGTCATGTCCCTCCCAATCACAAATGCCATACCAAAAAAACTTTGTAATAAAGTAGTATTCATCAGTAACATTGATTTGTTTGAATTTATTTTCAATGTAAGTGCATTCAAGTATTACGTAGGCACCTTAAGGGGGAAGGTAAATTCGAGCTTCGCTTATTTTTGATAAGGGGGGTCAGAACAATGTTTGATTAAGAGATAGAGACAGGCAAGAATGGCGCAGTGACCCATCACCTTACCTTCCCCCCAAATGATAATTAAAAGTGTCGAAACGTGGATCCAAGGATCTCAGTGGTCATCAAAGTAAAAGTAGTTTTTAGAGTTTTTTATAAATATAAGAATTCATGTATTCACTAATGCTTTTTTTTACAATTTCAACTAAGTGTTTATTAAAATTTAAATATTTTATAGCTTTTTTTAAAATTTCACCTGTTTAGTACAATTATTTTAAATTTAAATTACAACAGTGTTTATTGTTACTTATTCTGCATAGTTAATTTACACCTCTAGGTTAATAAATACCAGCAATTACATATAAAACAATGGTTATGGCTGTGAACATATTACAAAAATAGTTGACAAATATAAGAAAAAGGGGTGGGGGGAGAAGTCAGGTGTTTGCTTATTCGAGGAGGGGGGGAGCCTCACCAAAATGACCAAAAGTGTGCTTACATAATACTTGAACAGCCCCCTGTCTAACAATAGTTAATTTAGAGGTAGAGGAAGTGATGGTAGGAACAAATAACAAATAGCAAAATGGATGGTAAAACTATTTAATAAAACCCAAATAAGGATTCAAATAAACCTGTGTGAATCCAAGATTTATAATTTTGAATAAAATTCAAATATTGGCTAAGTGACTTGAATCGAATCTCAAGCCTAAAAGAAATGTCAAGTTGGATTTAAATCATTAAATAAGTTCAAATCAGATAATTTACTATAGGCTTACTCCTCATCATCATCATGATCACCTGTTTCCAGCCTGTAGCTGTGTCAGTTTAGTAAAATGCATCCATCTTACTATATCCTTCCACCCCTATTCATCCTTAAGTTCTTCCATTCTTCTCTTCTCACTTGAACACTTTATGTTAACTACTCCTCCCATCTCTTTTTTGGCCTCCCCTGCAGTCTTTTTCCTCACAGAATTCATTTCCAACCATTTCTTTGGCATCCCCTCTTTTTCCATCCTCACTACATGCCCATACCATCCCAATCTCGCTTCCTCTGCTATCTCATATACTCCCTGGGAAGCTAAAACTGGGGAAGATTCAAGGGAAGAGGAAGTGATGGTAGGAACAAATAACAAATAGCAAAATGGATGGTAAAACTATTTAATAAAACCCAAATAAGGATTCAAATAAACCTGTGTGAATCCAAGATTTATAATTTTGAATAAAATTCAAATATTGGCTAAGTGACTTGAATCGAATCTCAAGCCTAAAAGAAATGTCAAGTTGGATTTAAATCATTAAATAAGTTCAAATCAGATAATTTACTATAGGCTTACTCCTCATCATCATCATGATCACCTGTTTCCAGCCTGTAGCTGTGTCAGTTTAGTAAAATGCATCCATCTTACTATATCCTTCCACCCCTATTCATCCTTAAGTTCTTCCATTCTTCTCTTCTCACTTGAACACTTTATGTTAACTACTCCTCCCATCTCTTTTTTGGCCTCCCCTGCAGTCTTTTTCCTCACAGAATTCATTTCCAACCATTTCTTTGGCATCCCCTCTTTTTCCATCCTCACTACATGCCCATACCATCCCAATCTCGCTTCCTCTGCTATCTCATATACTCCCTGGGAAGCTAAAACTGGGGAAGATTCAAGGGAAGCTAACATTGGGGTAGTCAAGGGAAGCTAAAATTGGGGTAGAGTCAAGTGAAGCTAAAATTGGGGTAGAGTCAAGGGAAACTAAAATTGGGGTAGAGTCAAGGGAAACTAAAATTGGGGTAGAGTCAAGTGAAGCTAAATTTGGGGTAGAGTCAGGGGAAACTAAAATTGGGGTAGAGTCAAGTGAAGCTAAAATTGGGGTAGAGTCAGGGGAAACTAAAATTGGGGTAGTCAAGTGAAGCTAAAATTGGGGTCGAGTCAAGTGAAGCTAAAATTGGGGTCGAGTCAAGTGAAGCTAAAATTGGGGTCGAGTCAAGTGAAGCTAAAATTGGGGTAGAGTCAAGTGAAACTAAAATTGGGGTAGAGTCAAGGGAAACTAAAACTGGGGTAGAGTCAAGGGAAGTGAAAACTGGGAAAGATTCAAGGGAAGTTAAATCTGAGGAAGTTTCACGGTAAACCAGAAATGGGGAATATTCAAAGCAAGTTTTTTTAGCACCATATCTTACTACCCATTCAGGTTATCCTCTTACGTACTAATACACTATTGGTTATGTGAATTAATGAGATTCTAGGCCTATCTATAGGAAGTGTATCCACATTTGAGTGGAAGGAGTGGAAAATCATCTAGGGGAAACCACCCTCAGTACACCCAACCGAGATTTGAACCTCGATCTCCCCATCATTGGCAGTCTAGTCCATTGCGAGAGTAGCAGATTAGACTAAATGGCCACCAAAGCAGGTTCAAAGGAAGTTAAGACTTAAGAACTAGCAGAGCTTTTAAAACTACATCTTTATTTATTATTTAAATTTATTGATTATTTGATTTTATAAAATTAATCATGCTTATTTAAATTCCAAGAAATTTAACATAAAACTTATTTCTGTTTTTATTCTAAAATTAATATATATCCCCGTGATATTATATGTATATGTATATGTATATGTATATATATATATATATATATATATATCAAAATAAAATTCCTTTATGAAAATATCACAAACTCAACTATGAGAAAAGTGCAGTCAATTTGATCGAAACCTTTAAAATAGAGTAGGACCAATTATTTTAAAATTAAATCCAAAGTTTTCATTTAAATATGTATATATATATATCAAAATAAAATTCCTTTATGAAACTATCACAAACTCAACTATGAGAAAAGTGCAGTCAATTTGATCGAAACCTTTAAAATTGAGTAGGACCAATTATTTTAAAATTAAATCCAAAGTTTTCATTTAAGTTTGTAAAACCAAACCTACTAAGACTAAACTAAACAAAATAAAAATGGCCCATGTGAACACATGTTTATTTTTAGTACATGTTATTATATCATACCACACATTATCTTTGTAATCTAAAATTAAATAAACCAAAAGATCAGCATTGGAGATCGGCTTAGTTGGCTAAACAAATAATCAGCAAAATTGTTTATCAGCCCAGCCCTAGTTTTAAATCAGATGTGTTGAATTAATATGCTAAAAATGTTAACACACTCCAATAATTAAATAGTTCAAAACATTTTGATAGTCACTTTACAAACCGTTTAGGTTCACTAAAAAAATAATGTAATCAATAGCCTAACCTCAAAAGGTGAAATATCAAATAGAGATCACATGCTTGTTTTGAACCCTAGTGCAGGGGTTGATTACTATTTATAAAAAGGTGGACCTAGCTACTTTTTTTTAAATATTGTCACAAAAATCTGTCCCCCGTGTGATTGCTTTAAAACCAGAGACTAAAGTTAATTTATCTATTAACTCAAGTATGCACTGGTTTCTGGTCTGATTAGATTCATTTGCTAAGCAACTATCAATGCTATATTATAGTTTTTAAATAAACAGAGTTCGATACTAGGATTATTTAAATTCTAAATTTTGAAATAAATCCGAATCTTTTCAATAATAAGATTTGCTATACATCTTTGGAAGAAGCTACAGGAGAGTTGGATAGAAAACATATAAAAGGAACGAATACAATATGGCTGTTACATTGAAAATAAGAACCAAGTTCACACTTTACATTGCTGCCACTGGACAAGGAGGTAATGACTGTATCTTGGAGAAAATCAATTGTTACCGCCCAATCTCCCGACCTAGGTTTCATTCTATCAAAACTCATCAAGAGTGTGAAACACACAACACAACTTTCTAAAAGCTCAGGAAACCAAAAAACAAAGGGGAGAAAAAGGAAATTGGTAAAGGATGATGGGACACTTAGATAGGAACATGTAAAAGGAACAAATAACACAAAGGACAAACACAGGAAATGGACAGTGGATGTGAATATATGATATATCACTATAAAGAAAACCTCTTTTACTTGGGCTTGGGAGGCAACCATTGATGATCTTTGTCCAGTGGCAACAGTGTGACATGAACCAAGAAACCCCCCCTCTCCCCTTATTTTGTTTAACAATTATGAAGCAAAATGTATATGTCCCTTTTAATGCTATTATTCATTGTCACCCAGCGGTGGTCTAGCGTCAAGATATTCTCAGTGCCAAGATGTTATCAAGTCGATATCCTTCCCATATTTGTTTGAGTTCGACTAAATATTTATTTCCGGACCTCGCACCCAATGTATTTGTTTTAATCGACCCTAGTTCACATTATCATGAAAGAATTTCATTTAATTTACTTTTCCTACAAATTTCGGCAGTTTATAAAAATCCAAAATTTTGGGGACTTGCCATTCAATTCAAGTATCATCCTCAAGCCCTGTCGGTGCTTGATCCTGCTTCTACTTAACGGTTCACGAGGTCCACGCCGCTCTGCTCTGCTCTACATCAATAGTTGTGAGTACCATGAAATTGTAACAATAGATAATGGATCTCAAATTATAACATGTTGAAACTTAAGTATATTATTCCTTGGATCCTGAGGAATTTTCCTGATGTAATTAACTACTGCGTATATCCCATCTAGAACTTTGAAAAGATGTCATAGCACGGTGAAGTCCGCGCTGGATCTCAGGCCCCGAGGTTGGGGAGACAACGGTACGAATTTGAAGCCCCACAGCCAGTTGTTACTATTAATATGCTCCAGGTTCTAGCCATGCTCACGATACCAGACTAGGTATACACACCTGAATGGTGGGCCAGGTAGTTGTGACAGCAGTGTAAAGTGTTAACTGTGTTCTTATTTTCATTGTAAAAGCAATATTGTGTTTGTTCTTTTTATATGTTTCTATCCACCTTTCCTGTACCTTCTTCCAAAAGAAAAGAAAAGAGACTTTTCTTAAAGAGATATACAATAATATTTAAACTTTGTATTGAATTTGAATCTTAGTAAGATTAAGATTCGGATTTGAATTCAAAATTTCTAAGGTTATCAAAGGCATCAATCCAAAACAAGCTATAAAAAGTAAAATATTTGTTTATTTATGCAGCATCAATGAAGCAAAACTTTATCGAGTTAAGAAAAAATTAAAATATCTGGCTGACACAAAAGGCTGACTAGACTTCTTAAAATGACAAGCAACGATAATTGATAATTTACAAAAACATTAAAGGTACAACATTGCGAGAAAGCTGGGCAGGAAAAAAAAAATTTTTTTTCGCCCAAATGTTGGTTTCGCTTTTGATGGTTATAAAGCCAAAGACAAGAAAAGATTAAAATTATACATCAGTCGTTAAGTTTTCCCTGGTTTAATCTTTAAAAATATAATAGTTTGTTTAACTTTTTTGTTTGTAACCCAATTTTAATTTTATTTGAACATATTCTGTTATTTTAGCATTTATTTCTTTTCTTATTAATCATTACTAAACAATGGAAGAAGTAAAATTAAACGTCCTTATGTGACGCCTCTGTTCAATATAAACAAGTAGACTCACCTCTGCTTGAGCAAGTCTTAGAATAGACACGCCTCGTACCAGGGTGTACCCCAGATTGCCAGGTCGCAGAGTGCGAAGGCTGAGATCAAGTCTCGACCAGAGAGATTCATCATAAGCTATACGGCGCCAGCGTTTACAAACAAATGCACATCGAACCAATGATTTCTTTGGCATATGACGAAAAATTGTTAAGACCATTTCATCGGAAAGTTTGCTGAAAGCATCTGAAATATAATGTAGACAACATATAAACACATAAGATATGCAATTTAATATAGGAAACTCAACAATAAAGCTAAGATATTAATTTTATAGTATTTCATCAACTTTGCAATCAATGTTCTTAATTAACAGAATTAAAGTAGCAACTTTATACTTTTTAGTATCTTGTGTAATGTTCTCAATACATTTAACAAAATGCCTGAACAACATAGGGATATGTCCCAACCAGATTGTAAAACATATGGCCCGCAAGCCAATTGTGGCCCACTAGTGGCTAGCTGCCATAAAAAAATACTATAGTTAACTGTTCAACTTGAAGCAACCCGCTTCGATGGTCGCATGGTCTAACTCTAACACATTACTCTCATGTTGGACTAGAATGTCGAAGACGGGGAGATCAGGGTTCGATCCCGGTCGGGTGCAATGAGGGAGGGTTTTCCTAAATGATTTTCCACTCTCCATCCATGCAAATGCGGGTGCACTTCCACTAAATTAAACCTTCCTAATCCAAAACACATTAGTGTGATTAGTATATTGGCGTATAACTCGAACAGGTAGTAAGATTCAGTACTACTAAAAAACATGAAGCACTTTACATATTTCTTCCTGATTAAGAGCCAATGATTATCTTGCATCTTTTCAATAATACTTTTTATGACAAAAAATTAACAAACAAGTTCAATGTAGAAAGCAATCATGTCTAACAAACAATAATGGGTTTCTTTAAAACAAGTTTTCTCATCATTGGGGACCCACACATCTCATCACTTTCAAAATATCAGGCCTTTTGACGAAAAAAAGAAAAAAATTGAAACAGGCAGACTTAATTCATCTTCACACAACCAATCATCAACAACAACAAAACTTTGACATTTCAATACTCAATTCTATGAAAGTGTTTAGTAATTATCAAGGTTGGTGGAAAACTATATAGTTGAGGTTATTATTTACTAACAATAATGGCATGTGGAATAAATCTAGATTAAGTTATATTAATACTATTTGCAAAGCTATTAAAAGGCATACCAAAGGTCAAACTCATTTGCAGGCCCCAACCCAAGAGAGAATTTTGGCAATCGTAAATCGACCATTACTATTACTTATTATCATTATTGTTATTTGAATTAGAATTATTATTATTTATATAAATATATAATTTATTGAATAATATTTCTAAGATCACTAATTATTTTGTTTTATTCCATGTATATTTTGTGTCACCAGCCTTCCTTTTTTCGCTATATGGTCCAAATATTTTAGGATAAAAAACCTCAATTGACTGAACAAATTAGAAGGAAGTGCAAACTCAGTACAGTTGTTAATTGAGCCTTACTGATGAAAATGTTAAAAGTCCCCATAAATACAGGCTGTGCTCCAGCCGCCATCTTGGAAAATGGTGGCCAAATTTCAGTTTTTTGGCAATAACGTAAGAACGGTCACAGTTACAATAAAGTACCAAGATACGTAAAACATTCTTCATAAAAATAATTTGTAGCTTACATAAATTTTTGTGAAATAAAAAATAATTAATAAATAATACATAGTTCTCTTTAATTTCGCCTCTCCATGTCATTCAATGTACATTTCTTGTATAGTTTTATCCACCCCTTTTATTTCAAGTGCCTAGTAAGTTGACATTTTATGATATTTTGCACAATTTAAGGTTTGCAGGAGAGAACTTTATAGTAAAATTCAAGGTGATTCAGTTGGAAACAGTTTTCTGGTAAATTGCATCAGAAATGTGATTAGTAATGTTTATGCCGCAGTAGTCATTAACTAACCTAATATTTGTTATGTTGATTGAATAGTTTATATTATAGTGTATAGGAAAACGGGTGTCTATTCTTCAACATAGCACGTAAGTACATAATTTATCATAGTCCTCTATACGACAAATTATTAGAGCAAAGAGTGAACTTTTAAGACTTAGCCAAGGTCTCAGAAAGCTTTTTTATATTGTTGAATAGTTTGTGCTTCGTGTTTAAAATGCAATAAGTGCTGTAAATAGTATTCATTAACATAAATAGTATTCATTATCATTTGTTTATTCATTGCTGTGATGTAAAACAATATAATTCCATTTTTCCATAATAACATAACCCCAAATTGTTGGCTTAGCTCCCACCAGTTTTGCCAACTTTAGTATTTAGTTTTTAGATCTAGTATCTTTAGGAATTCAAATAAATACTAATTAAATTTTCTAGCGACCAAGTATCGTTAAAATGTGTATGCTTTTTAGAATATCTGAAATATTATTAATTATATAATTTTTCATAATATAATCTTGTTTCGGGCTGGTACAAGTTCTGCAAGTACAAGCTCTGTTCTAATTTATTTATATTTTACTCCGAATTAATAATCCAAAGCATTAATTTAGATCCAAAGCATCTTCTGATATAGTTATATGTTGACAAGTATGCAGTGTGAGTAAACATGTAAATATATATATATGTTTGTGTTTACTTACTTTCAGATCAATTAACTTAACATATTATTCAAAATGGAATGCTTAATATGTGACAAAGAAATGGATGAAGGAAAAGAAGTATTCTTTGAGAGAGGACTTGATACATTAATTCAAGCTAGCAAGGATAGACTAGATGAAAAATATAAGATAGTTGAAGGATTGAAAATAATTCCACTACACAAAACCTGCCAGAAAAACTATACAAGAACTATAAAGAACTATAAAGAACTATCACTACCATCAACTTCTCAAGCTTGTCCAGTGCTTCGCTCAGAAGTTGCTAGATTCAATTTTAAGTGATTGTTTATTCTGCGGAAAGAAAACTAGTTTTTCTAACTCAAAAGTCCAAAAAATAGACGCCTCACTGTATATAATGTTGGTACTATTGAGTTTCATGAAATAATTATTTCAGTTTGTGAACAACGCAATGATGAGTGTATACAGGAAGTTTACACATGTATTGCTAATACCATTGATCTAGTTGCAGAAGAAGGTCGTTATCACTTTGACTGTTACAACAAATTCAAACGCATTGCACAGAAAGATAAGGCAGGTCCAGCTACTACCTCTGCTTTCAAAGAGCTTTTAGAATATATTGAAAGTAGCGATGAGTGTCAGTTTATTTTGAGTGGGATGAAATAAATTATGATTCAAGTTTCTGGTGCATAGCCAGAAGACCTTTATAGTGACCGCTGGCTGAAAAGTAACCTTTCCAATTACAAGTCAAAAATAATTTGTAGAGAACTTCATTCTGTAAATAACGTTTTTAGCTTCACGGAGACAGGCCAGAAGATTTTAACAGAGCAATGGGATAGAGAAAAAAAACTGGTGATACTAGTGAACGATTACACATTGTCCAAATGGCTGCCAAAAACATCAAAGAAGACATTTGTAATATGGTGTATGATTGTAGTATGTATCCAAACATTGATGACAAGAATGGGGGCAAGAATCTAGTTCCATCAACCCTTGAAGCTTTCACCGACAATCTTATTGAAACAAAAACTACCCCCACTGCAGCAAGTGTTGCCCGCAAGAAAACTTTCGTCATCTATTCAATCATTTCAGCTATTTTTCTTATCTCTATTACAATTGAGACTTTCTGTACACCTGTATCGCTGTTATGGTTCAAGACATCTGATAGATATTACGAATGCCATAGGTGCATGCTCTTCATATAAAGAAGCCACAAACTACTTGAACGTTGCTGTTAATAGCCTACAGCCAACAGTACAACCGGATGCATTCATACAGTTTGTCTTTGATAATGCAGTTGTAAACACAAGAGCCCTGGATGGTTTAGGTACCTTTCATGCATTTGGGGGAATAAAATGCATTACTCTTGGGAATTCGATCTCAAAATTCCCTCCTAGGACACGGAACGTTGGTGAAAAATGTGACATCATCAAGTCAAATACTACTGACAAAAAACTGTCACATCAGGCTTGAAGATTATAATCATGAAGGACATAGCAAGTGAACATGGAGATTCAGTTCGTTGAGGTTTCAAACTTGATATCTTATGGTTGGCTGGATTTAATAAGGTTTATAATAAATTGCCAAGTTAGAATGGCTTTATGGAATCTGCAGCTAAAAGTGGAACATGTGATGTAAGTCGTGTAGTGGTTTTGCCTTTCATCAACCTAGAACCGGGCAATCTGACAACTCTTTATTCTTTATTCTGCTTTGACTTTTGCTGCGAATCAAAACCTGACTCATAAGCAAGCATGTGTAGTAGTTACTTTTGATCAACCCTTGTTTTGGAAATTTGCAGAAATTGCTATGTCAGCCCAAACTGATAGTCTAATATCATCAATAGTTGTTCGGTTAGGGGGTTTCCATCTGATGATGTCAATTATGGGGGCAATAGGACAGGTAGGATAGGTAGTGGAATTGAGGAATTGTGGCAAACTGTGTATGGAAAAGCGACTGTACCCCACATGATGACCGGCCATTCTTATGCCAGAGCACTACGTGCTCATATACTAACAGCTGCAGCACTATTCAGTCTCATTTATGATGAGTTGGCCTCAAAGTTTGAAGAGTCAAAAGACATACTGTATGAAATATCTAAACAGTATTTCGCAAATAACATCACTTCTGATGATGTTTACCAGTGCACTGTTCTTGAAAAGTGTGTAAACCTTTTTAAGAAGATCAAATAAGAACTTGAAGAAACAGGCTGAACACTAAAATTATGGCTTCAGTACTTTCAGCAAGTCCTGATTATCATCCAGTTTATAAAAGGAGAACGAACAGCAGATTGGAAGTTGCATATTTAAACTGTTAAATGCATGCTCCGTTACTTTCACAGTGCAGGATATCTACATTACACAAAATGTGCTCACTTGTATTTAAATTTGATGGAGGATTTACCCAACAAAATGTCATCTCGTCATCTCAGGACTTCCAAAGATTTACTGCAGATGGTTACTTTACAATCATGTGCAGCGACCAATTTTAGTCTGGTGTTCCAACAGATATGTGCATTGAGCAGACAATGATGCGTGGTTTTAAAGCTATAGGTGGACTTACATATGGTCTGGAAATCCTGTATTTAACTCTACAGTGATAGGTGTTATCAGCTCTAGCTTGTGTTGAAATAGCCGAAGCCTTAACAGAGTTCACTGGAGTCAGTGTAGCAAATGTTAAGTAGAACCCAAGATCCGGAAAACTTCGTCAGTCAAGAGATTCAAGTGACTTTGTGCAATTTGTCAGCTGGCTAAAAGAAAATAATCCGTTTGGTCATTTATCAGAACAGTTGGTAAATCTCTCAAATGGGTTGGTAGCAGAGTCATCAATAACACGTGATAAGGCACTTGATATTGGTACAGTAACGATGAAGTCACTCTTCGGAAGTAGCTTCTGTGATGTTCAACTGCAGCGAAAGAAGAAAGTAGTTCCTTTGTCCAGGCTGACATCAGGTACAATTAAAATAAAATACGAAACTGTAATATCGCATGCCCAACAAGAACTCTTTCATAGAATGATTTGTTTGGACAAAAGCAAAATGTAAGTGAAAGCGTACTTTAGGTATTAGCTGACAAGTGTATCTCCATCATTATTTGAGTTCACGTTGTTAAGAAAAGGGACAAAGCTTCCATGATAAATGCTTTTAAATCACAAAAGGAGACTTTTATTTTACCAGTCCATCCTCACTACATTTTGGATGGAGGAAAACTTCTTAATTGTGTTGTTTGGCCAAAACCAGTCACATTTGGGAAAATATTAGACTTGTATTTAACCTATGTTATTATTATTATTAGCACCGTGTCTTACTACCCGTTCGGGTTATACGCACTTACGCTAATGTGTAATGGTAGGGTGATTGTGAGATGAAATGTAGGACCTACAGTTTAACGTGGAATCCGAACCACGGTGGAGGCCTGGCATTCCTCACATTCACAAGTTGTGATTAATACACATCTTGTCAGAGGTGAAGGAAGGGTTCGGCAATCAGATAAATCTGTGCCGGGACCGAGGATTGAACCCCGGACCCTCAGCACAGAAGTCTGACACCTTATCCCTAGACCGCCAGGTCACCTACTTTAACCTATGTTGATAGCCATTTTGGTTAAAACTGTACAATAGTGTTCGATGGTTATCCTGCAAAAGAAACTACTAAAACAGTAGAAAAAAAGAGACGAGCAGTGAAAAAATCTTCTAGAGACATCATTTTTGATGAATATACGCTGACCCCTACTACACAGCCAGATTTTCTAGCAAAGAGAAACAACTTAAAAGCTCTGATTGGGTGCGGTTATTCTGTTGAACAGGGAGAAAGTGATGCAGATACTGTTATTGTCTCAGCTGCACTAGAGAAAGTCAAATATTAAAATCCAACAGTCGTGATTGGGCCGGATACAGATCTATTTGTGCTTCTAACTGCTCTAGCCCATACAGATTTTGAAGAACTTTGGTTTCTCAAACCAGGGGAATCAAATATCATGGCTAGTGTTTTTAAAATCCAAATGGAAAACGAGAATATCAGGGAAGCTTGTGAAGTTCTACTGTTTGCGGACACAACATCAGTAATATACAAAAAAGGCAAAGTTAAAGGCCTCAAACTTGTTCAAAAACACAAGGAATTGAGAGAAGAAATGAAAATATTCAACCAAAAGCATTCTAGTAAAGAAGCTATCAAAGCTGCTGGAGAAGAAAAGTTCATTTTAAAATTATATGGATCAAGATCAAAGTCCTTGGATGAGCTAAGATACTTCATGTACAATCTTATAGTAGAAAATAAGATTTGGAGATATCTTTTCAACTAGTTTAAGTGCAGCTGCCGAACAAAATTCATACAGAATGTACTTGTAGGTCCAGGAATGGCTGGAAAACTGCTTGGAGCCAAAAGGGACTCACTGAGACCTGTACCTACTACCAGGGAAACAGCTCCATCAGAGCATCTCAACCTCATTTCGTTTAACTACACACTAGGTTGCACAAAGAGATGCAAATGTGTGCAGTCTGGTTTACTGTGCTCGGTGATGTGTAGAAAGTGCCAAGGAACTACATGTAAGAACTCTCCAAACGAAATTTTATTAGGTGAGTGATGAGTACAATATGAAAATAAAGGTTAAATGATTACATGGAAGTCTAGTCTTAGAAATGAATAGATATTAGATCTTAAAATTTTATCATACAAAATATTATTTTTTTATTTTCTACAGATAGAATCTGTTTGAATTTAGAATGTCACATTAAAACAAAAAATTACACTTTGTTAGCTTGACACAATATTTCCCACTTGACTAAAATTTATACAATTTCTTCTTCAACTGAATGTTGGCCTTTTTATGGTTGTAAACTAGAAGGTTTACATTAAATAAACACATTGGCATATATGTACTATTTTATTAATATATTAAAGACATGTATGTAGATCCCAATATTAAACAATTAATATCAAATGTCTACTATCAATATGTTCCATTTTCTGAGTCCTTGTTTACTTTCCATGGCAATGTAGGTTTGTTGAAAACCTTGTTAATTTTCCATGGCAACTCAACTATTCACTCTTACCACAGCACAAAATAAACCTATATCTCCTTGTAATCATTTCAAAATACATCCAACATTGGCTACATCAACTTTACTTTATGACGTGTAACATTTTTTATTTTTTATCCCATAAAAAGATTGTAGACTAAATCATGTTTTTTATGAAGAATGTTTTTTGTAACTGAAACTATTCTGACATTATGGCCTAAAAACAGAAATTCGGCAGCCATTTTCCAAGATGGCGGCTGGAGCACAGCCTGAATTTATGGGGACTTTTAATATTTTCAAAAGCAGGACTCAATTAACGACTGTACCAAGTCTGCACTTCTTTCTAATTTGTTCAGTAGATTTTCCTAAAATTCTTGGACAAATAATACTTTAAATTGTAGAAAAACAAAGGACCAGTGTGAGCTTCCAATTAAACTAGTGTCCATCAGACACCCTTTATTGTAGCCTCATTACTTCCCTTTGTCCAGAATTGACCACACACCACTGATCAGTTTCACGAGTATTTTTAAATAAAGCATGTTGCTTTTGAGGTGTAAATCGCTGTAGCTACGGAAATATCAGTACAGAGAGGACCACGATTCAATTAGTTTAAATTGGTTGAAAAATGACATAAATTTACACTTTGTGTGTTTATAATAGATGATTTTAATTACAATCGTGAGTTGTACTTGGCGGCATAACAACCCCCCTGAGTTGCATCATGGTCAATGGTCATGGTAGCCGATGAGTTTCACACATCCATAACAGACTCTACTTTAAATTATGAGTGAAGGGGTGGGGGCTCATAGTTATGGCGTTGGCATACTTAGCCAAAGGTACCAGGTTTGATTCCTATGTCCAGGTGTAATTTTTAAACTAATTTAAATTGAATTAGGAACATAGGGGTTGAGAAAAATTCATTGTGTATTAACTGGAAGAAAATTTTATTTTGACTATTGTAAATAAAAGTTGTGTATTGTAATAACGAATATGTAAAAATTCCAGAAATTTGATCAAATTCAGTTTTCCAGGTCACTGGACACCCTGTAATAAATAATTGAGAATTATTCGCCCCATCACATGCACAATCAGCGCTAGACTTGTTAAGTAGGCCTCTACTAGAGATAAGCGATAAATCACCGATTGTGATTTTTTCACCGATACCATTTGATCACCGCTACTCCCAGTGACTCGATCTCAAAGTATCGGTGATGAGATATCAGTGATCTGAGATACTCCATACTCGCATCGAATGGCAACAGTTAATTGAGCTATGGAACTAGTATTGCTTCTTCTAGACACTCGAGTAAATACTTGCTTCGCAGCCCTTGTTATTCTTTTATGTTTTTATTTTCTAACAGCTAAAAGAAAATCGACCTTAATGACTGGCATGTTTTACGTGTTATTTCTATTTAAAACATTTGATCTCGTAGAGCTCATTTTTCAAAAACAGTATCAGATTGCTACATAAAAATGTCTTTAATGGTTTAAATGTTTCATTCACATGCGTTTTTAATACAAAATATTTGTTGTTAAGAACAAAATCGAAATATTTACTTACCAAGCAAATCACATTTCGGATTCTTTTTAAAAGTAGGCTACAAAAAAATTATTTATTCTTTTTTTCAGTGAATCCTATCCCCAAAATCGCAAATAATAAATTAAAATAAGTAACAAAATAGAAAATATATAAATAAACTTTAATATTTACTATGCGTTGATGATCCTAATAATCCTATAATCTAATCTAAAGTTTATTTGCTTCTAATATATGTATAGTTCATCTACTATTAGATGTACAGTATTTAATATAAAATAACACTACAATAATATAATATATGACCTGCATTCCACACAGCATTATCTAAACCAATCGCCAATATGTTATGTTCATTTTTAATGTCGCATAAATTTTAATTGTAGTAAAACAGATCACTAAATAAATTACACAATTACAGGAGTTTCTCATAGTACATCAAATAAGTTTTAATATTGGTATTAAATTTTAACATAATGTTAGTTGGACCACTAATTTTGCCCAAATTACTTAACATTTCACTATAAAATATTAAATAACTTTTTTGCTTTCTCTTTTTATCAACTGTATGAAACATTTTAAAATGCATACATTTGTATTGACTGTACATTAGTCAGGCAACATGAATCCCAGATGAGGCCTGAAGATTAGGTAGTTGTATGTCAATTGTCAATGTCAGTGCCAACAAGAAGAGTTTATGTTAGGCCTTTAAGTATCGAATTCCATTGCAAGCCGCCAAACACCTGAGTAATTAGTTTCCTTTCAACCGATACTCATGGGATTATTCGAGTAAATACTAAATACCCAGTACTCAGAAATACTCCATACTCGATACTCGATTGTACTCGCCTACTCGTACAGCAACTAAATACAAGCTTTGACCGTGGTTGGAAAGTGAAAAAATATCGGTCCATCAAGACACTGTGAATACCAGTCACAGTGAAAGATCACTGGTATAAATCACTGATATTTTAAAATCACAGTCACTGTATTCACTGATATCATAAAATCACTGTTTCGCCCATCTCTAGTCTCTACACAAGTTGACAACTTTCTAAATCTCCTACTGGACAGACTATAATTTGTTTGTGGCTCACAACGTATACAAGGAAACACATATTTTCTGTACAGAGAATAAACTATTATTTATACACTGCAGAGAGGTAGATTCCAACAACAGCAATAAAAGTTACGCATTTGAGCCCTACTAGTTTGGATTATAAAGTCAATATATTTGTAGTGTGTTACTTTGTAATAAATGTCGAGTAACCTTGGCATGGTGGGATTGGCTCAGTACTCAAAGATCTAGGTGACAATGTCAGGGAAGTGTAGTGTGTTAACTCGCTGGATGGTATGAGGTGAAGGGAAGCTAAGAGTAACCTGAAAACTGACGAGCGTGTTTAAATAACCGCGGTGAATGCAACCCTTTTAGGGATGGCAAACCAAACAAGTTTTAATTAGGATAGTCAATGGTTTCAAAAGCAGAAGAAGGCCTAGAGCCCCAAC
The DNA here is from genome assembly GCA_902151455.1 of Timema bartmani. Taxonomy (NCBI): domain Eukaryota; kingdom Metazoa; phylum Arthropoda; class Insecta; order Phasmatodea; family Timematidae; genus Timema; species Timema bartmani. The sequence continues at coordinate 28,190 of CABFWB010005070.1, forward strand.
TACAGAGAAAGCGAAGGAGTTTATCCAGTGCAGTGTCTGTACCCCAGAGGGGCAGCCCTAGTCAAACCTGGCAGTTGGTAAAAAAAAGCCTTTAAGAATGGTCAACTTATCATAAAAACAGCCTAAGAACGTAATAGTGGTAAATCAACACCTCAGAAAGGGCTAGGGTATACCGTACAGTTATCGAGGTACTGAAAGAACTGTGATAAGTGGACTGCCAACATAATGTCACTGACAGGGAGGGCTGAGGAATTTATCAATTTCATGGCTTTGAATGAGACTAAGTGGAGAGGGGAGAGAAACAAGGAATGGGGTAGGGCTCAATATAAGGGATGATCTAAAATAATGTGGAAATGGGAGACAGGATGATAAAAATCAAAGTAAGATTAGAGCATGGTTACAAAGAATTTATTCAACTGTATACCCTTCAAACAGAGAATTTGGAAGCAGACACACAAGAATTTTTAGAGACTAAAAAATAAAATAAGATTTTTTTTTTCCATTAATTATTGTTTCCAGCCTGTGGTCTGGGTCAGCTTTTTATTCGAGCCATATTTTTTCCACTACCAGCTTGACATATGCTTTATATACCTTATAATCTAACTTAAGACTAGGACAGGCACAACATCCAGACCCCTGGCCGCTAATTCTTCACTGTGAAAGGGTAGACCCACATTTCACTTTTGATAATTTTTTCGGCCATGCCGGGAATCGAAACCCTGGAGCCCTTAGCTCAGTAGACAGACATGCTACCAACTGAGCTAAGGAAATAACCAATAAATAAGTAAAAATTATGGGTGATATACACATCCCTCACATACACATCCCTCAAACCTCACATACACCTGTAAGAAACTTACCATCAGCAGGTGGGTTCTAGCAAGTATTACCCACCAGCAATCATCCCTCAAACCTCACATATACCTGTAAGAAACTTACCATCACCAGGTGGGTTCTAGCAAGTATTACCCACCAGCAATCATCCCTCAAACCTCACATACACCTGTAAGAAACTTACCATCACCATGTGGGTTCTAGCAAGTATTGCCCAGGGCTGTTAGAATAGAAGGTTGCCTCAATCGGCCATTTTCGTGGGTCTGGTTGGGCCAGACATGTGATGTCACCAGGTGACCGCCCTAATACCTCTCCAGCCAAACTTCCCAGTGTTTCATCGAGGATAATGTAACTTAATTTTTATATAAGTTAAAAGTACTTTGCTATTAGGGCTCTTAAGTACCTGTTTCTACTATATCCTTCTATCACCATATTAAATAAAATAATAAACATCTTAAGATGACAGTGTATGTACACATCATTATGATTGTATGATTACATCTGGACAGTTGATTTATTTGATATATAGTGACAAAAAGTTTTAAAATATTAGTTATGAACAGTTAATTGTACACTTAAAGTGTGAATTTAGATTACCAAGGAAACACAATTAACAATATTAAATAACCTTTAACCCATACCTACGTCTTGTTTCATCCAGGCTATTCTTATATTTTTACATAGATGTGTTTGGGATGAGGAAAGTATAATTTAGAGGAAGTATTGGTGTGGAGGGATAGTTGGAATAAAACACATCAGTGTGCTCTGCATGTCCCGACCTCCCCATTCTCAATCAAACAGCAGAGATGTGATTGACGCTTTTGTCTGTGTGCCCATCTGTGCGGGCTTTAACACATTATAAACGTGATATTTTAAAAAATAGCATTTTTAGAACACACAGGATTTTTGTGTTTTTAAATATTTATTAAACTAACACACATTCAAGAGTGTATATTAATAATTATAAAACCCATAAGTTATAAATGACTATCTCAAATCATTAGTCGTTATTATTTATGTAGGGCTTCTACACTCTAAAAGTGCGAGAAATGTGTATGTATTTACCAACATTGGCTATTATATTTTTAAGACTACTGAAGTTTACTCATTTAGAAACGTTTTATTGAAATGTGAAATGTTTTTTTGGACAAGTGGGTTCAATTAAAATATATTTTTTTTCTTTTGGGAAGGTCGGGCTTACAATCTGGTTCAGGTGTACTGAGTAATTATTTTTTTCTAAATGGTTTCCAACTTATCCTCCTCAGAAATATGGGTACATTTCCTCTTAATTATTGGTTACTTGTAAAAGGTTTCAGTAATTTATCCCGTAGCAATGACTGCACATGTTTTATCTTTCCCTGCAAAATATATATTTCATTTTGAAGACTGCAAATTTTTAGGGATCTACTTTTAACTAAATGATCAAACTCACATTCATTTTTGAACGTAGAATTTCATTTTCCTTTGGCAATATTTCATTTTTAGACATCAATTCATTTATGAAAAATTTAGTTTGATTTACATTAATAGACTGTAGACTCTTTTGTGGAATGTTTGAACCCTATCAGTATTCACTCCTCTGTGACGCTGTATCTTGTACCATCAAATCACACACCATTTGTTTAGCAAGTCTTCTTTGGTGATTGAAACACATTTTCACATATTTCTTTCATAAGCATAACAGAATAATTATGTAATTTTAAGGAAGGTACAGAAATAGTTTTCAGTTTTAATTTTTCAGTCAAATCAAGAAGTTCAGATTTAAGGTCTTGTTCATGATCATCCGAGCAAAAGTTTCCGAGAAAACTGAACATGAATCCGGACTCCATTTCCCATCCCTCCTCCAAAGGTGTATCCATTTTTTACAAATTTCTGGATCTTTTGGAAAAGAATAATATATTATTGGTTTTTAATTTGAGTTTATTTTTGTATTTTAGTGGTTATTATTATACAAAGCAACTGTACTTCTTTTCCTCAGCAATTTTGTTAGCCCTTAAATTAATATTATTATTAGCACCGCCTCTTACTACCCGTTCGGGTTGTACGTACTTACACTAATGTGTAATGGTAGGGTGACTGTGAGATGAAATGGAGGACCTACAGTTTAACGTGGGATCCGAACCACGGATGGAGGCTTGGCATTCCACACATTCACAAGTTGTGTTAGCCCTTAAAGATTGTTTGTCTTTTTAAAAATTGTGTCAAGACAAAATATTAAATTACTTACACTATTATTTACATTCATATAAACTACATCAAAAACATTCTTCTTTTGAATCCCACCCGAATGAATAAAATTAATATATAAGTCTAAATGAAGGGAACTATTAACAATATGATCAACATTAAGAATTACACTAAAGTAGAAAGAATTCACACTTGTGAATGTTTTTATCTAAACACAATCGTAACTACATGAAGTACTGTGAACCCAAACACCAGATCCCTGCCACTAAGCACCAGTATGGTCACCAGACTAGGCCACGCCGGCAGGTATAGGGACTGAGGCAACCTTGAATATTACCCTCCAGCAGTGATCCTTCAAACCTCACATACGCCTGTGATAAACTTACCGTCAGCTGTTGGTTTTTTACGACGAAAAATAAAGAAACTTTCAGGAGTAGGAATATTTTCCTGAGCCATCTGACTGTCAAAATGATCAACAACCGCTTCTTTGGAGTTTACACCAGTGACACAAGTTTTCTTCAGAGCATTGCATGGCCGCAATCCACTTACCTAGATCATTAAAAAGAGGGGATTGCATTAAGTCTGGGTTATCATTAACTAAGATTAATAAGTTGGTTTTTAAACAAAATTAATTAATTAAATGTAGAGACTTCTAATTCTAAACCAATTTTAGGGATAAGTACTGTTGTCACATTCTTGAGATAATCTATGGAAAATCTCTTTAATATAGTTTTAATTTTACATTAATTTTTACTCAGTATGTTTAGCAAATTTAAAATTATAAAATAATATTATTCAACAGCACATTATTTTAAACCTACATAAAAAAAGTTCAAATCTGAGTAAGAGATCTTTATTCCTGATCTTGTCTAGCAGAATGTGCTTTTGGCAAAGTGAAAATTGGATTTAGTTTGTTATTTAATAAACTATAAAGCAAATAAAACAGTTAAACAAGATATCAGTTCCATAAGAAGATTTTGTGTGGTGTTAGATTTTAAAATTCGTTAAAAAATAAACTTTAAGGGCCCCCTTGACAGATATTCACGAACTGTTGAGGTCACCATGTGAATAAAATTAAACTCAAATGTTTCTACCAGAGCAATATGTGATTTATTTCGACCAAAATATGTTTTGCTATAAAAAATGCAATAACACTGGTCCTTACTTGCATCCCCTACACTCCCATCTTAAACTGGTTATTGTTATTGTTATTGTTATTATAGACCTGGCGACACACCAAGCTCATTAGGGCCTTAAAGAGGTCAAAAACATAGTAAAATGTCAACAAGGGAGAATTATAATAAAAATGTACCTGCCAAAGTAGGCGGATGAAAGAACGAAAGTAAAATAACATACACAAATAGTAAAATTTGTATCGAAATGTTAAAAAATAAATCTCAATACAAGACAAAATCTGTTTGGGAAACTCCATAGGAGTAGAACTCAGCTATTAGTATCGTTTGGAGTGATACACCTGCTAAAACAAAACACAGGACAAAACAAACATATTAAAATATACTAAAATTGCTAAAGCTAATCTCAATGTGAGATAATTTCCAAGTGAGCCACTCTCTAAGAGTGAACTCAAATAGGATCTAAAAGATATGCCTGGCGTATAAAACAGAGTAAACATATGACTCCATCCGCATTGTCGCGTAACAAAAAACAAAGGTCAACATTAAAATCAAGTGCCAGGAGAATAGAGGCATACTTGCGACACTCCACCAAAATGTGATACACACTAAAGGTGGGTTTACATTCGTCAAGTTTAGTGGCTTCAAGTAGCTTTGACAACTTTCCTTGAATCACTCACTTGAAGGTTGTTGAGGTTTATTACACACATTCAAGTGAAACATTACAGGTCAAGTGAAAAATTTACTTGAATTTAAGTAAAACACAGTTAAAAATGGCTTCACCTGACATAACACGTGAATCTACTTGAGCCAGTAAAGTTGAAAGAGGGGTTTACACTAGTCAAGTGTGTTCAAGTTTCCTTCTAGTGGCTTTAAGTTATTACTTTCTAAAGTAAATGTCGAACATGTTTGACTTTCACTTGCACTTGAAGAAGCAAGTAGACTTTAATTCAAGTAACAGTTCAATTTATTTGAATTCACTTGAAGAAGGGTTTACATTAGTCAAGTTCATTCAAGTTTACTTGCTCACCAACTTGCCGCCACTAAACTTGTCCAATGTAAACCCCCCTTAAGGGGAGCATCGCAAAGCTCACACACTGGACGTGAATCCCCTCTCAATAAAAGTCCAAGGGTCAGAAATGTATGGCCGAGGCGAAGTCTTTTCAGAATGACCTCCTCTCTTCTAGACTTTCATACAAGAGGGCTATCTCGACACAACGTCCCTAATGAACTGCAGTTTATTCTGAGCATGGGTCAAAACCCATTTCTTGTGCCAGATGCATAAAACCCCACGCTGAACATAACCCTTTAGATCCATAAACATGACACCCAAGCAAGCCTCACCAAGGAGATGAATTGCCTGGTCCACAAGTTCATTTCCTGAGAGACCAACATGACCAAGAATCCAGCAAAACGCGAGCCGGGTGTTTAGCAAACCAATTTTAATATATATTTTTTCATGTATCATCTGCACTAGGGGATTTCCAGGAGTACAATGTGGACAGTGTGAGCACTCATGGAAACTGTGCAGATAAGAACAGAATGGTGATAGTTATGATATATGAAACACAACAATTTAAAAATATCTTATAATTCCACTGTAAAAACACTGTATTCACCAGCTAAACCAAATGTAAATTAAATCCTTCAACAACAAAAGCACATCCCACAGAAGATCCAGATTTAGAACCGTCTGTGTAGATAGGTTTAAATCCCTGAGAGTGAGTGGAGAGGAGCTCATTAAAAGTCCTTTCATTTATAAAGTGCAGTGTTGTGGCTTTAGGTAGCTTGGCAAGATCAAGATGACATTTAGACAGGCGTATCTTCCAGGGAGAAACTCGACCTGGAGCTGTAGGGATAGCCTTTGGCAGGTCTATCCCACACGAATCGAAAACCGATAGCATCCGGATCCCAACCGGCCTCATTCTACGCCATATGGTTTCATAGAAGACATGATTTGGAGGATGGAACACAGGATGGTAAGAAACATGCTTTTACATGCAAGATGCTAGTGGTAAGGACCAGTGGTAAGGACCAGTGGTAAGGACCAGCGGTAATAAAGAGAGGCTCACCAGCATCGGCACAGATGTTGATGACTAAAATTGTAATAAAAGCATCAGTAGCCAGTTGTATGCCAGCATGATAGACACTATCATCTTTAACGCCGAAGGTCTAGATGAGCCATAAACGAAGCTGCCGTAATCAAGTTTGATCTTACCAAGGCCCTATAGAGGGGCATCAAGGTTTCCCTATCAGCAACCCAAGAGCAACTGCTAACCACTTTAAGCAAATTCAGTGCTCTGATACATCACACTTTCAAGTCTTTGGTGTGGAGATCCTCATTAATTTAAAATCAAATAAAAGCCCCAGGAGCTTTACGGTTGTTGAGACTGGTAAAATAACGTAATCTATTATAATATTAGGGGCTGGATGTATATCGCATATTCTATGGAAGTGGAAGTGGCTGTAGAGATGCCCTTGTCCATTGATTGTTGACAGAAAGTTGTACCTGCCGTTCATACCTGTGGAGACTTGAAGAACTGCAATAAATTGAGTAGTCATCCACGAAAAGGCATGATCGGACAGGTAGGTGCATGTTGCCCACAATGCTATTTATCGCAATAATGGATGTACAGCTTAAATACTACCCTGATGCACCCCATTTTCTTGAATAAAATCATCAGATAAGGTGTTATTCAACCTTATCCAGAAATATCGACCTGACATAAAATAAGCTATAAAAACAAGGAGGTTCCCTCGGAACTTCCAATTATAAAGTGTTTTCAATATTCCGTACCACCGGATGGTGTTGTACGCCTTCTCCAAATCAAATAAGACAGCCAAAAGGTGCTGTTTATGGAAGAAAGCATCACAAATAGTGGTCTCAAGGCAAACCAAATGATCTGCTATGGATCGGTTATGGCAAAAACCACAATGAATATCGGATAACAGATTTTGGGATTCTAAATACAATATAAATCATTTATTTATTATTTCTAATATTTTGCATACACAATTAATTCTGGCTATGGGTTTGTAGCTAGTTAGCTCTAGTTTATCTTTGCCACTTTTATGTATAGCAATAACAGATGCCTGCCTCTATAGTGATGGGAACTGATAAGATTCCCAAACACTATTGTAGAAGTATAACTGCCTGTCCAGTAGGGGACAGCTTGCACAACATTTCATAGTATATGTCGTCAGGGCCGGGAACTGTGCTGTTCACATGGGACAGGGTGTAGGTCAGTTCAACTAAAGTAAAGGGAGCGTTATAGTCCTCCCCTCAACCCTGAAGAAGTCAATACTATGGCACTAGATGTTCCGCTTATGCATTGCGAAGTCGTTATAATAGCTTGCAGTGCTAGAGAAAACAAAGGGTCCAATACATCGACGACCTCCACAGTGGAGGACACAAGCGAACCATTAAACATTAGGGCAGGTATATTATTTATATAATCATGACTGCTACATGATCTAGGAATATTATTCCAAACCTTAGTTGTGGGAGTGAAAATTGTAGGGGTTGAAATAAAATGTCTCCAAGACACTCTTCATTCACAAATGATATGGCGAGCTCGATCACGTAGAATCCATAATGACTCCAAATTCTCCCAAGTAGGACGTGGATGATAGAGAAGTAATGCCTTTTGACAGTCAGAAACTGCCAAACAACACTCCTCATTTCACCAGGGAACAAGACGTTGGTACGAATTCGGCGGGGATTTATGGATGGAAGCCCTCGCTGCCATGATGACTGTTGAAGTAAAATGTCTTGTCCTAACATTCCCTGTCAAAGTAAAGTGTTCTGTTTTAACATCGATGTCAAGCGAACAGGGCCTCTCAAATACGGGGAGCTCGCGAAACTTATACCAGTCTGCGCATTAGGGCACCCATGCTACACTGAGAAGATCTTGAAATGGTGAAATCAGAATGGGAAAATGATCATTGCCACAAAAATTCCAGGTGATCTCCCAAAGGAAGCGATCAGCAATGCCGGGGTTCCAATGGGAGAGGATACACTGTTAAAGGTCTAGTGTGTATGAGTCCTTGTGTTCAGTAGCCACCCGAGACAAGGATATCCTCTCTCATTATCTTAGAGGTGTCTGTTAAACTTGAACCTTTCCTCAGGTTGTGAGCATTAAAACCCTCCAAGATGATATAAGGGGTGGGAAGTTGTTCCAAGAAGGCCCCCAGGCTTCTCTTGGTAACACAGTCTCGTGGTGGGAGGTACATACAACATATTGTCACTTCCATAGAGAGGTAGATACGAACATTGATCACTTGAAGATCAGAAACAAAAGGTATATATTGCTACGTGCGAGCATTGCAACACTTATAATTGCCTGATCAAAGAATGGCTTGTTGGTACAATGTACATCATACCCACGAAGCATTGAGTTATCAGCAGAATGGAAGTGGCTCTCCTGTAAATATGAGATGGAAGGATGCAGGGAAGAAAGTGGTAATTTAATTTCCTTTATATAAGCATAGAAACCCCTACAATTCCATTGTAATAGCAACATTATTTATTGATATAAAATGTATTCATCCACACAATCCATAACACTATCATTTGAAAATAAAAAGTTATTTAAGACCTTCTTAAGTCTAGGTTTCTCTTGGACCTTCCACTTTAGGAGAGCCTTTCATTTCTCCAGCACAATCTGGGGCGTTGCTTCCTTGTGTGAAGGCTTAGATTCAGCCTTCAACACCTTTTTGTTTATATTAGTTTTGGTGGTTCCTCACTAGGCTTTCTTTAAAGCACTAGTGGGTCTCGCCTTTGCAGCCTCACCACCCAACCTAACCTCTGGAGTCCCAGAGGCGAGTGAGGGCAGCTCAACAACAGCCTCAAGTGATTTGGTTCCCAAGTTGGGCTCGAGGTCATTCCCTGAGAAGGAACTCTTGGGGGCACAGATAGTGAGGACGACCTCCAAGGAGGTGTCCTATCTTGTGTAAATTTGTGGCCACCTTAGTTTGGGCGCTATGTGGAATATTGTCTCGAGTAGAGAGCAGTGGCACGAGTCATTAAGTCGATTTTGCAACATTAACTGTGCAATGTCAGTTAGGACATATTTTAATATTTTGGCTGACAATCTGGCTATGAGATCTGGAATACCGGAGCCTGAAGTAATACATATTCTTTGCATGCCTGGGAATACAGGATTTTTCTTTTGGTTTGAATCTCCAGGACTTTTTTCTCCGCCTTCCATTTTGGATAAAACTGAGATCAGGCAGAAAAGAGACCCTTGCAGCAATATGCAAAGGTTAGGTTACCATGGAATCGCGGCTTCCGATGCCCAAATTCCTGGCACTGAAAACAGCGCCGAGGGTTAGGGACGTACGGCCGGACATTGAGCATGTGGAAACCTGCTCTAACCTTCTGTGGAAGGCTAGGAGTCACAAAGACTCAGTATTTTTACCGTATCCATTATTTGTTATTGTTATTTTGTACACTAACTTGAATGACATGTTGAGATGCAAGACCTTCACAGATTTCCTCAACACCCACGCATTCAAGGATGAAACAAGTGAATACTCGCTTGCAAGCCTTGAGGAACGTGTGGTTCTAACTTCACCAGTATTTTACACAAGTTGCTCAACGATAATCCAATTATTGCCATTTCATTGGAAGTCTTATCAGTTGTGGTCTGAATCATGATCTTGGGGCCATCGTGCAGTTTTCTAATTAACACATCTTACTAAGCAGCTGCATTTATCACTCTTTTGAGGATAAATGGGCTGACATGTTTGAGGTTCTCACTATTCTCTACACTGGACTAAGGCCTTGCCACTTCCTGGATTTCATACAAAATTGGGTTGGGTGGCCTTACCCGTTTTCGCCTCCTATCAATGAGTTGCCAGCAGGGTTTGGCATAACGGTGTCAAGAGGACAATTGAGATGTCAGCTTTGACAATATTTTCAGCCATGTTGTATGGTGACAACCTGCAAAGTACTCAGATCATAGACCCAGGGTGATACCAGCTGGTACTACCACATAAGGCCCTACTAACTCTCCCAACAAGGTGCCCCACACAACGCTAGACATGACAACTTTTGCATGGGGCATCGCCAGGAGAGAGGTCATCGTAGCATGTGAATGCAGGGAAGAGTCAATTTTACGTCAAGGACCCTCAAGAACGAGACAACTTTTGCATGGGGCATTGCCAGGAGAGAGGTCATCGTAGCATGTGAATGCAGGGAAGAGTCAATTTTACGTCAAGGACCCTCAATAACGCAATTGATCTTTTCTCAAAGTAGAGCACCTGGTTATTGTTAGACTCAGGTTCCTTCTATTACGATATTACAACTGGTGCACTTCCGTGACGTAGCTCAAGTGCAATGGTATCCAATAATTGTCCGAAAGAAGCCAGTTGTGTTCCCAAGGTCATCAACAGGGGGTCTAAAATCCTCCGCATAAAACTAAACGTCCTATGCAGAACCTTCCCCTTTGTTACGACAAGCAGGGGAAACTACGGAACTATACTAAGCCCTATCCTGAAGGGGAATTGTTTTAGTTATTAATTATATATTTTGCCATTTTAAAAGTTTTGTGGCACCATTTTTAAAAGGTGATTAAATTTACTTTCCACTGTTATTTCTAACGGATATCCCTTAATACAAAAGCATCTTGTCCCATTGCATGAAATCCCACATCTTCAAGTCATCCAATGATTTATATTCTTGGGTAACAGTGAAGCCCAAGGAGTTTGAAATGATACATTCATACTTAATCGCACCGTTCCCTTAGGGGGAAGAAAGAAAATGTGCATACAGCTCAAAAAACAACAACTCCGTCTCTAACTTTCTCCACACTTCCCTATCCTTGCATACTCCCTCTGCTTCAACAACGTCTATACACCGAGTTATACATGCTCTTTATTCTTAACACTCTGTTTCTCTTTTTCACATATTCATATACAACATTTAGCCACTTCTTACATGGCCTACCCCTTCCTTTTGATATACACACACTTTAGCTTCATATATTTTCGTCATAACTTGATTCACACTCATCCTCTTAACATGCCCAAACCAACACAGGATGCTTCTTACACATTAACCTATTTTATTCGCTTTCAAACCGCACTCCTTCAGCTCCCATTCATTCCCGACTCTGTCTATAAGAGTTTTTCTACATTCATTTATTAGATATCTCATTCCAACTGCATTCACCTTGCTCTTGTATTTCCCCTGACAAACCACGATTCTCATCCATACAACAATATTGGTGTTAACACACTTTTATATATTGCCATCTTTGCCTCTTTCGATACTTAGCCTATTCATTATTTGCAATAGTCCACATACAGCCAACTACTATCCAAGATGCATTCATCTGTCTGACAATTTCCCCATTCATCCTTCCATTTATACTAACCTGACAATCATTTCCTGATTCATTATTATCAAAAACTATTACCTTCATTTTGGAGATATTTACACAAAGATCCATTCTGCCAGTCACCACAGTCAAACGATTTAATGCATTCTGAGAATCGCTTTCATTCTCAGCTATTAATATGGCATCATCTGCATATAGTTCCACTCTCACATTCACATTGTCCATTTGTACACCAACCACGTCTTCACACGCATCCATCATACTCTTGTCCATGAATAGTTTAACAACCATGGAAGCATAGCACAACCATGTCTATAGGCTGGTTTTCACGATAATAGTATTATCACGATAGTAACTCTCACGAAAGTGTATGAGAGCAGCTATCACATTAGCTGTTTTCATAAAAAGTAGCAAAACACTGTGATATTGAGATAGTTGGCTATAAAATGGTAGCAGTTATGCCGCCGTTGCTGAGGTTTTACGACAACTAGTGGAAAATAATATTAGTAGCCGACATAAAAAGAAACAAATATGAATCAGAAAATGGTTAGCAAGGAGAGGTACACTTGATGCATCAAATAGCCACTCAATGAACTTGCAATAGGAATGCCATCATGTTGAATGCAGACATACTGCAAGTTATTGTACACTATGCACATACAACGAAAAAGGCAGAATGAGACAAACAAAATAAACATAAAAACCAATTTTTTTGGTGTTTATAAGCCCATCAACACAATGAGGTAATTAGGGCCTTGCCCCAAGAAACTAATGAACTACAGCCATAAAATATCAGAGCTTCTTCAAAACAAAAATACAAAATGGTCTCCACTATCATGAGAATGAGTTAAGTGTTTTCACAGTGATAGTTGAGGTGAAAGTTGAAGTTACTCTCACGATAGCGCTACTTTCACTATTGCCAAAGTCTGGCAAGTTTAATCTTGCGATATTACTATCATGACAGTGTCAGAGTGATAGTTAGCGTGTTTAGATGATGAAAGTATCCCCATCCACCTTAACGCACACTTTACTTCCATCATACACTGTCATAATTTCATTTACCAACCACACATCTACACCATACTCTCTCCGAACATTCCATAACATACTGCTATTCACCTGATCGTACACTTTCTCTGGATCAACGAATGCACAATAAATACACTTTCTTCCTTACCGCCATCAATCACTTGTTGCAATGCAAATATATGGTCCATGCAACTTGGCATGAAACCACATTGCACACCCCAAATCTTGTCCGCAGTTTTTTCACTCACCCTTTCAATTTAGACTTTCCCAAAAATTTTGCCTGGAATACTCAACAAACTAATCGCTCTATAATTCTTACATTCACTTCTACTGCCTTTGCCTTTGTACAAAGAAAATATTAAAACATATATTGATAAACATGTGTGGCTTAATTCACCTGGACTTAGGGAATGAAGTAATCGACAGCTCTTATAGGACCACTGGTGCCATCTCATCAACGCTGTGTGATGTCGGGGCTTTCCAAGCGTGAACCACTAACGCATCCTCATGGCAAGAGGATAATAAGTGCATTGATAATTACCTAAGCGATGAGATGGACTGCCATGATACAATCAGTTGGCGGCTAACTGTAGCTACCACACGAAAATGCATTGTTTTAATTGTGTTCTGTGTGTAATTAATATGTGCTACCTAGATTAAAGTCACACAAGGACAAGTCCACGTTAACAATTTGATTGTTTTATCCATACATAAAAAAAGAAGTTAATTCCCTTAAGGAAAACACGCTGGAGAAACTTTGGATGACAATGTAGACACACAAATTCACCAGTCTAGGCCTATAGGTGTGCTCTCAGAGATGACAGTTTATAATGCAATAAAAAGTTTTAAACATGAGACAGTCAATACATAGGTTACACATAGTGAAAATGCCAATTTCTTGAATTGGGTAAATTTTTGTCCTTTTCGAGAACTGGCCTCCTTTATCGACCATGTCATGAATTAGTACAAGCTAATTATAATTCATTTTCAGATATTATCTGTTAAGAGTTATAAACTAGCCCAACCTAACTAAACCTAACTTCCCACTCTATTACAACTGTCTATTTCACGGACTGGGCAAAAACTTGTCCAATTCATGAACCGGGAGGGTTTTGGCCCAGTCTGAGAAATGAACAAGACAAGAAGCCAATTTAGAGAATGGACAGAAATTTGTCCAATACATGGAAAGGCCAATTTCCCTTTTAGGGTGTAACACATACAATGACAATTTACACTGGGCTCAGACATCCAATCTTAAAATGTGACAAACAAGGTTGCTCCCTTTCTAAGGGTAGCAGCACTGTCATACATGGCTTGTAGTGCCAATTTAGTGGCTGGTCTAGGCCGCAGACCTTCCCAACACAGATGGGTTCACTTGTGTAGTCGCACGATGAGTTGGGACACAAGGAAAACAAAATTACTCTTGGAAGAATACAGCAAAAAATATTTTGTGGGATTTGTTGGACCCAAACCACCTAAAAAGAAAATCATGAAATCATGGGAGTAGCTAGATTTTAAATTTGGTTGTTCGGCAAAGGTAGTTAAAGACAAAGTGAAAAATTTGAGAAAAGCCTTCCACAGATACAGAAAGAATAAGTCTGGATCAGCCATGAGCATGAGATGGGGTACTAAGTATAACTTTGCTATCTTCTGTATTGATATCTCTACAAAAACTGACTAGAAAATTGAAGCAGCCTGTCGCACTAGGTGTAAATGGGTCGGCACCCTGCTGCATCGCTTACTGCTGGTAATATACTGCCATTAGTTGCCTCGGCGTAAAGCCACCTTTACACTACTGCACACCATTTTGTGTCCAAGAGGGTACCTTCTAAACCACTCTCATTCCCAACACTAGCTATGAACTATTATTAATTTTAATTTCCCTATTGTATTTTTAAATTCCTTGAATAACAAATAGTTCCATATCTTACTATACAATATATTGTCTTACCAGAGGTGGGAAATTATCCGGTCTATTTTCAGACTTATCATCGAGGATACTAAGGCCCATGTCTTCCAACAAATCAGGCTCCACATCAGAATTCCCTGACCAATAGTCTAGGCCATTATTCATTTTACTCTCATCTGCATCGTTCATCTTCATTCGTTTAGTTCTGCTAAAAAGAAAATAAAACATTTGAGCACAAAAATAAATGTAAATAATCTCACCAGAAACAATAACATCGACCAATGAGACCTGGTCCAATGAAACAAGCTCAATCAGCTAGAGTAATTCTTCTGTCATTGTTTCAGGTAACAGCAACATTTTTATGTCAGTTGTACAAGTATTGCGTTTTGATTGAAGATATTGTTAAAGTGTAAGGAGCAAACCGTGAGCCATTAATGTTGCAGACACTAAATTAATATTAAGATAATTTCAACAGGAACTAGATTTAATATTAAGATAATTTCAACAGGGAACTAGATTTAATATTAAGATAATTTCAACAGGGAACTAGATTTAATATTAAGATAATTTCAACAGGGAACTAGATTTAATATCAAGATTAAAACACTAGTTTGTGTTATGGATACGTCGACAAGTTTAAAAAATAAATGTAATGCAATCATGCAGTGGTAAATAAGCTAATTACAACAAATGTAAAATAATTAAGAGATATTTTGGTGACCAGCCTATAGGAAAAATCTAACAGCCAGACCCTAGAACATGAATTTAATACTCAAGGCGAAGTTTCTTGTAGTACTGGTATTGGTTTATAGAACTCTGGTTTTTTAACATTGTGTGAAATCAGTGACATTCTCAATGGAACTGAATTCCCATTAGAAGACGAGCCAGACTTCCAGTGCAATCACTACACCAACTTTGTGCACTCCAGTGACATCCTGTGGCATCAACCAAGCACCAACAAATTACAAAAATATTTTGTTGGTAGCTGAAGACAATTTGTAAATGACTTGTTATTCAGTGCAATACTACCAAAGATGATGAGTGAAGGGTAAAGGTATGAATAAAATGATTTACTCCAAATGGTTTAAATATAAGAGTAGGCCTAACATTCATCTAATTTGTACAGAAGCTTTTCAACAGAGTCTCTACTAAGTTAGAGAAACAAAAATTAGTGACCTTTGGTGACCTTTTTCGACCATAAAATTCCTTCGATAAATGGTTGAACATTATATAGTGCATATCTATGCATAATGCACTTACACGCAACATTAAACTTTAACTAGACGGCGAACATTAAGCTTGTCCTTGGTATCACGGTAAAAACAATCAGGCAACTTGCAGCTAGCACATGGCATCATGGGTAGTGAGTGACTCAACATTCGACATGTTCACGTTGTTACGATGCGTGGAAAATTCTAACAAAAATATTTTCATGAATATGACCAAACTATTGAAAATTCGTGATTTTTCAGGGACTTTCATGACCTTTTTTGCAATAGTAACTTTTTCGTTACTTTTGTGATACAGTAGACACCCAGGCCTATAGGTTTGTCTATACCAGTATACAAATATTGCCTTTTAGATTAGTTAGTAACTATGAAATATATATTAATTTCTTAGGTCAATTTATATGAAAGATAATGAGATCTCTGTAGTAGAGTATGTGAATTTAATTAAAATTAAATATGTTCACTAATGATTTTAAGAAACTAAGAAAAAAATAATATTGTATTACTTTTCCATTTACTTCCTTATTTTTAAGATAGATTTTAAAAAATCATAAGAATAAAACTTTTTAAGTGTACCTATAGCCTATTTATTTATTTTAGGTCATATTTTGGTATTATTTATTAATTATTTCGAAAGTATTGAAAATATAAAGTGACATGTGTGAATACATGAAAGTAGAACTAGAGTAACTTTTCTAGATGTCCTATGAAAATTGTACTGAAAGTAGAACCTACATAAAAATAATATTGTATTACTTTTCCATTTACTTCCTTATTTTTAAGATAGATTTTAAAAAATCATAAGAATAAAACTTTTTTAAGTGTACCTATAGCCTATTTATTTATTTTAGGTCATATTTTGGTATTATTTAAGTTATTAACATCCGAACCCTATTTATTAATTATTTCGAAAGTATTGAAAATATAAAGTGACATGACTTGATGTGTGAATACATGAAAGTAGAACTAGAGTAACTTTTCTAGATGTCCTATGAAAATTGTACTGAAAGTAGAACCTACATGAACAGATATTGTTGACAGTAAAACTCCGTTAGACCAAACCCCGATAGTATGAAATTCCAAATTATCCGAACAAACTTTTTGAAAAACGAGGAAAAAAATTAAGTCAAATTAAGTATGGGCCATTTGATTGGTTAATGAGCTCAACATTAAAAGAGAATTGTAAGAAACAGTTATATCCGATAGTAAATGATTACATAATATAAAAATGTTGTAGTCAACACAATGTGTAGGCCTAACTAAAAATAATTACAGTATATATATCATGTGTCATACATCAAGAAAATATATGAAAATTTGACTAAACAAATTCAACTGTAATTTAAAATTCGTGAAAATACTACCCCACAGTTATTTTGAATTTTTGCTGATCCAAACAAGCTTCGATCACAATTAGTTCAGATTACCAAGGTTCTAGTAGTTTATACTATTACTGTCTACAATAATATGAAATCACCAACANGGCCATTTGATTGGTTAATGAGCTCAACATTAAAAGAGAATTGTAAGAAACAGTTATATCCGATAGTAAATGATTACATAATATAAAAATGTTGTAGTCAACACAATGTGTAGGCCTAACTAAAAATAATTACAGTATATATATCATGTGTCATACATCAAGAAAATATATGAAAATTTGACTAAACAAATTCAACTGTAATTTAAAATTCGTGAAAATACTACCCCACAGTTATTTTGAATTTTTGCTGATCCAAACAAGCTTCGATCACAATTAGTTCAGATTACCAAGGTTCTAGTAGTTTATACTATTACTGTCTACAATAATATGAAATCACCAACAATTTGATAGATTTATGTTGAGAGAAATGTTCATGGAGAATCTGACTAATGCCTTTCCTGAACTATTAGACTTGTGTACTCGGTAATATGGTAAGATACTATAGGCCTCCTTCCCAATGGTAGTAAAGTACGATATAATAGAATGTATGTTACTTTACATCGTAACTAAAGTCAACACATTTTAAATTAATTCAGCCTTAAACCACATCAACCACATGAAGATAGAATGGGTAGAATTGTAAAAACAATTACAATTCAAAATCTGTTACAAATTTAGTGTATTTTCATAATATGTTTTGTGTTCCACACTTGATTTAAATATTAATTATTAATTAGACCTATCCCAGGAAGTGCCAACCACCATGTCCTGTTGTGCAGCTTACACGAGTGATGCTATTAAAATATTGTTTTAATAATATATGAAATAATGATTCATTTTGGACCTACATGTTTGTTGTGATCATATTAATAATTTTTAGTTGTGTTCTTGTAAAAGAACATCACAAGTGGAAAAGAAAGCAATATTTTACCATAGCAGTAAAATTATTTGTTTTTTTAATGTTGTTTTTTGAAATCTTCCTCTTACTGTAAGACTTGAAAGTAGATTATATGGATTTTATTTTGATTGTTCTGAAAGTAGTATTGAATTGTAAGATTGTAGACTCTGGATTCTGAAATCAGTCCGTTGTGCCACTCTCATAATCCGCCCACAGCTTGTCTTGGAAGATGTACAAACAGCCCTTATATTCAAATGTAAGGGTAAACTATATTTGTGATTATGTAAAACTGTTAAATGTACAAGCTTTGTTACCTTTTATTATTTGAGGTATTTAGTGTGCACTTTCTGAGTCGACTGATTATATCAGCACACCAGCACTCCTACAAACGAGAGCGAACAGGCCTACCAATTTTGCTTGGAAAGATATTTTCACATGTCCGTACCTTCCAGGGTTTTTTTACAAGCCACCATCGACATGAAAAAAGTTGTACTACAGATTTTTATCGCTCAAGAACAATGTGTCCCGCCGGCTGGGTTTAACCCACAAACACGGGTCCTGAGGCGAGCGCTTTACCCAAAGACCACCGAGGTAGACTTTAGAAAACATTTTGGCAACTAAAGCCTCGTCTAGAGCGTCTGTAAGCCCCACATCTGTTATAGTCCTAAGTCCTTAGTGATCCTTATAGCCTAAATTGAAATCCATCTATGGAGTCCGTATTCTTAATTACATGACTGTGCCAACCCATGAGAAGGCCGGAGACTACGTCTCAATTAAATGCTTTGAAAGAATCTAAGATTTTCAATTTCAAATCAAATTCAAATGTTGGCTGACTTAAATCAAATCCTGATCAAATCTCATGCCTAAGTAAATGGAGTTGGATACAAATCAAATCTATAATTCTTTCTCTTTCAAATCGAATATTATACTTAAAATAAATTTGATCAAATAACTTACCGTATTTAATTTTTTTAATAGGCTATGATAGTGTTTTAAATCAAATTTATGTTGAATATTCTAGGCTATGTTTTTGAATCCAATCTTAGAGTAAAATATTTTTAAATTGTTTGATAACAAGGGCCTACTTTATAAACATTTTAGGTTCACTAGAAAAATAATGTAATCAATATCACTAACCTCAAAAGGTGAAACATCAAATAAAGATCACACCACTTTATTGATTATAGTGCAAGGGTTGATTAATATTTATAAAAAGGTGGAACCAGCAACTTTTTTTAAATAGGCCCTACAAGATATCATTGTCACAAACAACTGTCCCTCGGGTGATTCCTTTACAACCTGGGACTCAAGTTAATTTCTCTATTCAGTATCCATTTTATTACACAACTGGTTTCTGGTTTGATTAAATTTATTTGTTAAGCAAGTATGGATTATATTTTGAACTAAACCCATCGAATCCGAATATAAGATTTATTGAGATTCGAAATTTTGACTTGAATCCAAATCGTTCCCCTAAGTAACTATGATTTGAAACTTCAGATTCAAACTTTGAAGGTTCGCATAAGCTTAGAAAATTGTCTAGAGCAAGGTGCAAGCAGATATGATCTGTGAATCAGAGGTTATTAATAATAGTCTAAAATGGAAGGTTTAACCTAGGCCTAATACTAAAGCGATGCCACTTCCCGAAAACTGTTTCAGAGATGCCATGCTTCCTGGAGATTTTAAAACTTCAGAAAATATTTTTGAAATAGCTTTGTGTGTAAAACTATAATTTAATTTTGTATTTGTTTTCATTTCAACAAATCGTTGCTTTCATTTTTATGCGCGCACACATGTTTACTTTGCAGTGATTGGTAGTCCTTAGCCCTCCATATTGACTGGTTCTTACTTACTTTATGGCATTAGGAGCTTGAAAGTTAATTGCCGCACTTACAAAAGTACTCCACCTATCCCTATCTTGAGCTAGCTCCTCTATCCAGTAAACCCAATTATAGACTTATCCTATATTTTCCAGGTAGCCTACAATCTAAATCTATCCTCTCATCTGCGTCTAGGTCTTCCCATTGGGTTTACTAGTCAATAAACTGAACATGACTAGTCCTTAGAAAGTTAAAGTTGTTCCAACGTTTATGGATTGGTAATTACAGTACTATTGACTTAAAGATCAGTACTCTGTTGATAATCTAATAATGTAGAACACTACTTAACTTACTGCAATGATATTTTATCCAAGAATATATTTTTTCTTAGGAAATAAACAAGGCTACAGAATTAGGGGAAAACGTGTGTTAATAATCTTTTAGTAGGTGATTAGAAGCAATGAAATTTGACATAAAATAATTTAATACTTTTTCATTCTATAATATAAAAGTGCAACACAGCATTAGCGAAATAAATTACTTACCATTCTGTAGAATTTACTTTATTGTCGTTATTTACAGCAAAGTTTGTCGTTTCCCAACTTCCAGCGTGTTTCATTTTTGGCGCAAACTTATCCCTCGCGCGGTGTATGAATAACAAATAGAGTACTGTTATGATCGTAGCCTCTGACTAGTTACAGGAACTAACCTAAGCCAAGCTGTATAAACTAAGCGTGTGAAGCAGACCGAAAGCCTATATAATATCCACTTCTGGTATCACACCACGCAGAATACATTAATAATGATAACAAAATATACAATTATTTGTTTTTCCTGGTAGGCCACGGTTCAACAACACTCTTCTTGTAACCTTTTGGGACTAATAGCTGTTATATAATCAAAAAAAACAACTCACAAGACTGAACATAAACCACGCTGCATATCCTGCCACTGGAGCTTGCGATATTTGCTTACCATAACAAAGTATGATGATGAGCATAGGGTAGTACACTCATTATTATTTAACCTTCTTCACTAACACCATTCCATTTTTGACCAAATATTTTACCAAACACCTGTTTTCGAACACCTAAAATGTATTCCAGTCATTTATGAAAATATGCCTAGTCTTGCAATCATAAATAACAACTGAATGAACTATTTTTGTTATGTTTTGAGTTTTACATATATTGGCAAAAGGTAAGATGTTTAAAACTTAGGTTTGGTTTATATTAATGCATAACGCATTGTTAATAGCTAATAGTATATAGCACATAAGGCGAAATAAGTTGAAATACATTATTTTTAATGATTAATTTATAATGCTTTATGTACGGGATGTAGAAAATAATTATAATTATACAACTTGGGACGTATCAGCACATGAGAACGTGAGGAGAAGCTCTAACCAATCCAGTGATTTCTATAGGCACCGTGTTTAGACCATGTGGCGAAATTTTGAAACTCAAAAGTGAACTAGTTCAATGTCGTTGGTTTATGACAGTAATGTAAATATTATTATTATTATTATTATGTCTTCGAAAAATCTTTTAGAAAGGGTATAGCTTTATTTAAAGCGAACCACACTGTTGATTTGACTGAAATTTAAGATGAAAATTCAACTTTTATAAAATGATGCTTGGTACGGTTATTATCCGTAACTAAACTTAAATTTCCATCACATAAGCTAAGTTTCAAAAAATTGCACAAATTAAAAAAGTTTTCAAAATATTATACTTTTAATAGCCTATGTCTCCTTGTGAGTGTAATAGGTACCGTGTTTAGACTATAGGGGCGCTAGTAAAACCCATGAGGCGCCCATATGGCGAAATTTTGAAACTCAAAAGGAAAACTCATAGATAAATGTTCAATGTCGTTGATATAGTCATGGCGTGGACAGTCAATAGAAAAAAACCAAGCCCGTATTAAAGTTAGGGAAAGAACCACTACTGTTAGTGTCGCATGA
>CABFWB010005071.1:10690-42861 GCA_902151455.1 Timema bartmani
TACACCTGAACAGGATCAAACCCCGATCTCCCTGTCTTTGGCACTCTAGTCCAACACGAGAGTAGCACGTTAGACCCCGCAACCACCAAAGGAGGCTGACCATTTGATCCAAGTCTATAGATAAACTGTTATCCAAGAGAAGTGCAATTCCAATTTTTACAGTGCTATATTGTGACCTGGAGGGACTGGAAAAGAAGATGAAAAGCAAGATTTAACCAAGAAAGTTTCAATATTTGACATACCAAGTGAATTGAATGAAAAAACCAACTGAATTGAATGAAAGAACTAAGTGATTGAAAAAATGAAGTAAATTATCATTATAGAAATACTTAAATTTAATTGTATTAACAACATGATTAAAATATAAAACTATACTTAACCATGTCTATTAACTTTTAAATAAATATAACTACATAATTGCTTTACATTAAAAATGTTTGTTTAGTTGATTTTGATAAAAAAAAAATAGCTTCATATCTTACTAACAGTTCAGGTTATACAGACATGCACTAATTACGCTAATGAGTTATGGATGAAGAAGGTTGAATTTAAAGGAAGTGTACCCACATTTTCTTACTAACAGTTCAGGTTATACAGACATGCACTAATTACGCTAATGAGTTATGGATGAAGAAGGTTGAATTTAAAGGAAGTGTAACCACATTTGCAAGGAGGGAGAGTGGAGAACAATTTAGGGAAAACTACCAATAGTATACCCGACCAAGATTCTAATCTTGATCTCTCTGTCATAGGCAGTCTAGTTTAACATGAGAGTGATGCCTTAGACCCATGGTTCTTAAACTTCTTAGTCAAATGAACCCTCTAACCATGGAACAGCTAATTTGTGGACTCTTAAGAAGATGGAAAAGAAATACTTGGAAAGCTTTGAAATGTGGTGCTTGAGAAGACTTGAAAGGATCAGGTGGACAGACCGGGTGACAAATGAAGTCCTAAGAAGAGAGTGTGAGAAGAGATCCATTTTGGATGTAATTCTTTGGCGCAAAGCAAACTGGATCAAACACATCCTTAGGAGGAACTGTCTACTGCACGACGTCATAGTAGGAATGGTTGAGGGAAAGAAGAGCTTAGGAAGAATGAGGATTCAAATACTAGGTGACTTGAAGGAAAGAAGAAAATTCTGGGAGTTGAAGGAGGAGGCAGAGGACAGGCCATTGGAGGTCTAAGTTCACTGACAAAAGGAATGGACCTGTCATAAGACAGAACACCTAATAATAATTCGTCCTTATTGAGTATAATTTTGGGAAGAGGCAAAAAAATGAATTTCCATACAGGTAGTGCTGTCTCATTAAAAGCTGAATTCCAAAGGTGATTGACAAGTCATTAGCGTGGAAATTGGGAAGAAAAGCTATAACAGTCAAAGAGGAAATTACAATTCAAAATTCTGTAAGCAAGCTAACAAAAGAACTACTAGGGAGAAAGGAAATATAATTGACTTCACATTTCAGCTCCTCTTAAAATAACGAACGAGTTAGAAAAACAAAATACTGTAGAATGTATAGTATGCCTAAAGTTGTTCTAAATTATGCACTCCGGAACAATGGAAATTTTTCGTTGAAAGTCGAAAGTCGAAAGTCGAAATTTTTGATTTCCGTTTCAGTGTTAGATGGTTTCCATTTAATCCAGGGAGTTTTAAAAAATGTTCAGCCCTATTGCCGGGATCACGATCAACTTAACGTTAACTCAACGTAACGTTAACTTAAAGTTAACTTAACGTATGTGTGATCATGATTCACGTAACTTAACGTAACAACTCGAGCCAAACATCTTCATTCTCGAGTATGATCTGTGATTTGTACTAGTTTTACAGTGATGATCTGTGAATGTTTATAGTTTTCAATCGATATAATAAATATCTATTACACATTTTTTTTGGATAAATTTAGCTTTCCTATTTTAGTGTAATTATTTTGTTTCAATATCTGATCACTAGAACTTACGCTAAAGAGTAAACATTAGTCATAATACCAACAAATGAGTTACTAAATATCCCTGATGACATC
The DNA here is from genome assembly GCA_902151455.1 of Timema bartmani. NCBI lineage: Eukaryota > Metazoa > Arthropoda > Insecta > Phasmatodea > Timematidae > Timema > Timema bartmani. Next base: position 12,712 of record CABFWB010005071.1, read on the forward strand.
ACTCGCATAATGATTGGCTGGCTAGATCACGTGATACCCTTCAAGTAACGTAAAGGACATCTCTTACGTTAAGTTAACTGAAAGTCAACATTAAGTTAAGTGCATCGTGATTGCCTCCATTTAAACACACGAGGAGGTCCTTTACGTTAAGTTACGTTAAGTTAAGTTTAAGTTGATCGTGATCCCAGCATGAGGTCACGGAACCAGAAAATATTTTCATTTAAGACAAATTTCCGTTTAAGGCAACTATTATTTTTTATTATTTTATAATCACTGATAATCTATGTGATAAATGGAACTGCTTGTGTGACTTAAAAATAACATTTCAAAATCTGGAGTAATTTTAGTGACCAACCTTAAGTCTGATTCAATATTAAAACGGCTTCATTTCACATTGATTATAGAACAAAGAGCAGAAAAGGCTTGCTAGTACAAGTAAGCTGTTGGAAAAGGCATTAAATGTTTCACTGCTTTTTCTTAAATTTCTTTGTGCTGGCTAACGAGAAAACTAAAATAAAAGTGAATTCACAAATACTCCTCTCAAAGTTGTGGGCATAAGGGGTGTAGCCAACAACCAATTTTTGAACTCACTTTCTCGCCAGGCTTTAATATGGGACGGCATCTCTATTAAGTTTAGTATATACCTGTGATTTACCTTTTTACATAAAATTTTATAAGCTCTAGAAAACATTTAAAGGTATGTCACGAATTCTCTGGATGATCTTGTGGACACAATGGACAAAATTGCGAACTCCCTGGACGAACCTCGCGAACCCCACTTTGAGAATCTATATCTTAGACCATATCATAAATGTTTTAGTGGCCTAAGAATAATAAGGGTTCTAATATATTTTAATACTATAAAGAAAGGGACATTAAATTAAGACAATTATTAAGAATCTGGTAATAGTGGTTTGAAATAAGTTTAAACAACACCTGTATTATAATGGATTTCAAGAAATATTAACACAAATATTGTTTACCATGCAAACATCAATTTGATAGTTTATAAAAATAAATAATCTTTTAAACCCATTTAGCGAATCTCTTTAATCGATTCGATTTTATGTGGAATTAAAACAAACCCTACATCTAAGATTTGTGCACCTCAAAAGTACAGCAAACAAAACTCTGTATTGTGAATGGAAATATAATAATTTTTCTTACCTTTCCAACAGTTACCTCTTCTTGAGGAACCACTTGATCATACACAAAAGGGGAGTGAACAGCATTAGACACAAAATGGCCAAAACCTTGTACAGCTTTCAAGTGACCTTCATCGACACAAACCCTGCCATTCACTATGACAAATTCTGGCACTCCATGACATTCCATTCCCTAAAATTAAAAATGAGTTTTAGATAGCAGAAGAGACTTATAGGATTTAAAGAAATATTATTAATGAAATTGAAAAAATAAATTTCTAACCAGATAAAAGAATCAACTCTCATAAGTAATTTTGTATCATAAACCAGATGTTCACAAAATTTAATTGTTTGGAATTTAATTTTATCATCTAAATTTTTTCTTTGTCTTGACATTCTTTAAGTACAGTAAGTTACAAGAATTTTATATTACTAGCCTTTCAAAGCCTTACAACCTTAATGTATGTTCTCTTTTCTGTGTGCTATTACTTGCCTCAAATATATTAAAGTCCACAGCTTGATGGTGAGTTTTGGCTGAAATGATTCTTGTTTGAGTAGGATCCCAAACCACAATATCAGCATCAGAACCGACAGCAATACACCCCTAAATAAACATATTTACAGATAACCTTTAATTTCATGTGCTGAACATTTTGTATTTAAATACTTAACTCTCTTTATGTTAGTAATCTTAACATAAGAAAATTGATCAACTTATAATAAAGTAGCCACCCATGATTTACCTGGCTATATAATTAAAATTTCAAATCTAATTAAATTCTAAAATATTTAAGTTTTACTTAGTAGGTATGCATAAAAAGTATAAATATTGTATTTGTCATCTTGTTTAATTGGAAAGTTTGTTTTGTTTTTTGTAACAGAGCATAACATAGTTGTTGATTAATTTTATTTACAAAAAAAAAGCTTTTCTAATAAATATCTATTTTAAAATGAAAAAGACATTGGTAACCAACCTTAAAAAAACACACATGAAAACTCAGTGAAACTTAACAACTTGTGAAATAATCTCTCTTTAATTAAACCAACCTTTTTCATTTATTCCTTTTGAATTAGGATTTTAAAGCATTATGTTGTTAATCAACAAAATCGGATTTTCAACTTCATTTGTATTTTTCTGTTTTAATAACTAAGTACTTTTAAATAATAAAAGATTTAGTGGGGGAAGGAGGTGAGATAATGAGTGTGTTAATGCTCAGCTATTCTACATGATCCTGTCTTAATGAGCCCAGCTTCTTACTTTCCTACAGATTAGTGTTAATTATACTTAGCCCACTAAACACTTTTAATATTATTTCGGAATTAGTATTGGTTTATTTCTTCAATCACACTTCTTTGACAAAAGGTTAGGAACTAGAATTTATTTTGTCATCTTTTCATTCAAGCTCACTTGCAGTGCACTAAAGTTCACCCCTCTTAATATCTTTTAGAATCATTATAAATAAAATTATTGATCATTTTGTCACAGATTGTGAAGTATCCTGAAGTATTATGAGTATATCCTGAAGCTGGTACTAAAACAATGTCTCAAGTAGACAAGCCAAGTAGATCACCACCCGTGCCCATCCCTCCCTGCTTTCTTATGAATAGTAAATTTATGATCAGAGTTGTAGATGAAATTTGTATATCTTTTTGAAGTGAATACCCTAATTAAGTCTTATCCAACCATAATAACCATCATCATACTCTTCCAATCACATGAGATATGTTAAATTTCCTTGAATTATTTTATTTACCACTATCAATGTTTGATTTTCACCAACATTTTTTTTTTTAGCATCGCGTCTTACTACCTGCTAAGGTTTTAAGTTTCTGTGTTAATTACACTAATGATTTTAGCAATGAGGAAGGTTACATTTATATGAAGTGTACCCACATTTGTGCAAAGGGAGCGTGGAAAATCAGTTTGGAAAATCCACCCTAAGTACACCTGACCGAGATTCGAACCTCGATCTCATCTTTTCATCGGAAGTCTAGTCTACTGCAAGTGTAGCACCTTAGAGCATGCAGCCACTAAACCGGGTTTCAATAATGTTCTTGATTTATATGTTGACCTGAACATTTTCAATGTCAAAATTCACCACCAGAAAAATGTAGACAGGAAGTGCACAATTAAAACACAATAAAACACATTACAGTAATTTTCTGGATCGGACCCCTTCTTCAGCAAAAGAGTAAAAAATACTTGACCAAGACTAAAGGTTGAGCATTGTTGCTTGGATTATGCAATTTACTGTTCAAAATTGTGTCTGGTTTCTTGAATAAACTGTAGATATAGTGTGGCCCAGAAATTAATGTAATGTGTTTAATTTAGTTTTAATTGTGAACTTTGAGTCATACATTTTTCTGGAAAATGTGTAGGCCTTCTCAAATTTTTTTGGAAATGTGTAGGCCTTGCTCTATATCCTCCTTTCAATGTTTATTAAATAAAGCTGCTTAGCACAGAGTGAAAGTTGTGAGTGGAGTTGCGGGGGTGGGAAACTTAAAAAGAGACGCATAGTGGAATGAAGAGGTGAAACAAGCTGTGAGAGAAAAGAATAAAATGTAAAAACGAATAATTGCTGTGAATAAGGGTGTGAAAAAAGTATCAATCCTCTACTAATCTAGATATTCTCCTTTTGATACTAGTATTTTTTTACTCAATACTTTTTTCTGATACTTTTACTGATATTAGTACTCACATTCCAGTATCGGATTAGTATTGAAAGAAACAACTTTTTTGTTATCTTCACTCATGCTTGGATTAAATGTTTACTATGGTTAAAGCAGTAGCGTCGCGTCGGGGCAAGCAACGCAAGCACTGCTTGCCTTTGATTGAAGATATCTAGTTATTTTATTTTATATTTGCAAACTTTTTTTTTTTTGCCTGTTAATAATTTAAATGTAATTCAAGCATCAGTGGGTTTGAAAAAAAAAATCCCATACATGGCAGTGGTCGTATAACATGCATGCAAGACGTGCACTAGTCCATCTTATGGTGGTTGAAAGTCGGTATTTGTCCGACTTTCATCCCATTTCTATAGCTACTGTAGTTCTTATTTGTGATGTCATAGATTTTGGAGGGGAGAGAAGGGGAAGAGCTGTGGATGCTAGGTAAAAATGCAAGCAGCCTAGCTATGACTTCTCTTGCCCGAAAGTTGACGACTAGAACCGAAATCACTACCCCTCTATTCCCCTTCCAGAACAGAGTGGGATGGTATAGCATGAAAGAGGAAATTAATACAATATTGTCAAGGTACTGACCCCATGCCTACACATCTTTAAGTCCGGTACACATGACATAACTTCTTGTACATAAAGATGTACAAGACGTTGCAGCCTGAAGATAGCGTCGTGTGAACACCAAAACTTGTACAAGATCTCCTTTGCACAGCTTATTGTATACAATTTCAGGAAATAGAACGCGTCCTATATCAGCAACTTTTCTTGTACAACTTTTGATTTGTAAACATGAAAACTTCGTCTGTTAGACAGTTACTTAAAAAAAAAAAGAGTGATTGTAATTAAACACAGCTAAATACTTGAAAACAAACAAATAATTATAATTGAAGGGGGTTAGACCCCAAATATAAAGATTTTCAACTGTTTTAAGAAAATATTAAAAAATAGAGTAAAAAAGTCGTTTTTATTTTCATAATATTTAGGAATGATTAAGAAATTATTTACATTAAATAGCAATATTTTCCAAATCATTCAATAATTATTTTTCCATAAAAAGGGCAAAAATGCCATGTTTTTCCTAATATTGTATGCAATTACAAATGCCGTGCGAACAGTCATTGGCTAAAATTTGTATGCAATCCATGTGACCAAGATATTGTACAATTTCCCTTGTGTATTGTACATTGTACAATACCCCTCCAAGCTTGCCTTAGAATTTTGGTCACGAGACGCTACTGGGTTAAAGAAGGGTACAAAATAGATTGAAAATATATTACTAATCATATTTAGCTATTAAATCTCTTTCCATCTGCCACATTTTCATAGATATTTTGAAAGCTAGTATGGCAAAACCTTTTATAATATCCATTATACAATACTATCTATCATCCCTTCAAAGTTCCAGCACATAACACAGACGCAATAGACCTAAATATACTATAATATGTTTAAATCATTATAATTTTCAGTGCTTAAATAAATATGAATATACAATTATTATTATTTTTATTATCATCATCATGCTAAAGTTGAAATTATTACTGGATTAAAGAACCAATTTTTCCAAATTAAAATTTCAATACCGATACTTCCTGTTATCGATACTTTTCTTTCGAAACTAGTACGGTATTGATATTTTTCTTCTGCTACTTTAAATGAGTACAGTATCAATATTTTTCTTTTGATACCACATCCCTAGCTGTGAAGTGTGAAACAGAACTTAAGAGGTTGTGTGACAGATACAAGGAAAGCAAAGAAAGTAGTAAGGGAGAGTAAAGAACAATTAAGATTAAAAGAAGGAGAAAGAATGCAGAATGATTTTGAAGGAAATAAGCTGTTCTGGAAGTTGGTATAGAGAATGAAACAGGGAGTGTAAGGAATGGCCTATGTCATTTAGAATGAATGTGGTGAGATGATCTTGGATGAAAACAGTATAATAGAGCAATGGAGGGAGTATTTTAAGCAATTGTATGGTGAAAACATAGATAAAGTAGCAGAAAATAGGAAAAATGTTATGATGAATGAAATAATTAAATAGGCTTAGGTGTTAAAATCCATTAAAGTGTTAAAGAATAACAAAGCTACTGATTTAAACAGGATCACAAGTTAAATGTTTAAAGTGTGTGGGCATGGTACTTTTTGCCAGATTGTTGTGAGTTGTTCAATGTGTGTGCTGTGATTTCTTATGTTGCAAATAACTGCAAGAATGCTGTCATTGCTCTTTTGTACAAAGCCAGTAAGAGCGAATATAAGAATTATAGAGAAATTGGTTTGTTAAATATTCCAGGCAAAGTTTTTGAGAGTCTTAATTGAGAGAGTATGTGAAAAAAACTGCGGACCAGATTTGCTGTGTGCAATGTGGTTTTATGGCAGGTAGAGGTTGTATGGACCAGCTATTTGCATTGCAAAAAGTGATTGAGAAATGTATGGCAGTAAGAGTGTACTGTGCATTTTTTTCCCCCCTTCTTTCTACCCGTTTGGGCTATACAATTTTGTACTAATTACACTAGTGGCTTTAGGAATGGGGGAATGAGGAAGATTGTATTTAGAGGAAGTGTACCCACATTTGCACGTAGGGGGAGTGGAAATACATCTTAGAAAAACCACCCTCAGTACACCAGACCAAAATTCAAACCTTGATCTCCTAGTCATCGGCAGTCTAAGTTTACTGCGAGAGTGACACCTTATACCATGTGGCCATTGAAACAAGTGTGCATTGGTGTGGAGAAATCGTAAGCTCAGCCGAATAGGAATATGTTATTCAATGTTCTGAGACAGAGAAAGAGAGAGAAATAATTAATAGATAAAATTACACAATTGTGCCCAACCTTTCTGGGATATAAATTGAAGATCTTTGCAGCATTAGTGCTAGTGATTGCCACAAATCTGGTGGGATCTATTATTCCAGAGTGAACACCTTTTTCCCATACAACTGACATTCGATCTTCAACACCATTAACTCCTGTGGGAATCTTGGAAAAGTCATCTTTTCCACGAGCCTTTTGGTTGGTAGTAAAGGTGCAGTTATCACTAGCTGTAACTTGGAGAACATCTCTGTAATCAATAACAAAATAAATATTGTAGTTCAGGACATAAGCTTCGATAGATATTTTGGAAGAAAACTCTGCGGAAGTGACTTATTAAGTTTTGTAACAATTATGTGAAATATTAAAAAATTAGGTAAATTTTAAATAATGAAGTACATCGCTTTAACTAAAGTAGAATACTTAGCAGTAAACTTTCATTCATAAATCTACTGTGCACTGTTTAAAAGATATGATCGGTAAAATAAATTGTGTGTGTGTGCATGCCTGTGATTCTGTAGGATCCGATTATTGCATCTATATTTATGTTGAAATCTTATGTTAAATAATAAAATTGCATAGTAAAATTTAGAAAAAATCAAACAGTTGTAATCTACTAGCCAATTAAAAAATTGTAAGCTTTTGTACATTAATATTCTTTACTTATGAGCTTGATCCCCCTTGTTAGCTATAGACAATATGACTTAGCAAGAGTAGAACCAATAAAAACTGCTTACTATGTTGCGAAACAATACTGCTATTTCTACAACAATATATAGGATATAATAGGGAATTCCCATTCTCAATACCTACAATTCTCAGCCTTTTCTCTGCCAATTTACAGAGGTATAATAAGCATATCATCTTACATTGGGTCAAGTTGCTAATTTATTTTGTTTTTAATATCTAATATCTTGAACCTCTCTTAGGAACACTAACCATTTGTGAAAGAATTTACCCTTTCTGTAGAATATTATGACTCAGTTGTGGTATTTCATATCTAACATAAGCTAGTGAGTGACCTGTCTAATATTTGTATTTCATCTAAGAACAATCACTATTGACAGTGTGTTGACTCTAATTTAGCTACCATCAGTTTTTTATACATTACTACTATTTGTTTTGTGATTAGGTTCTCTTCCTTCGTTCCAGCATATTTCTTCTACCATCCAGTGAAAGGTTATCCCCAATCAACACATATCCAAGCCTATGAACCCAATGGCGTAGCAAAACCATTTGATGCTTGAAGCCGATTTTTATTTTGGCCCATTGTAGAAACCAAATTCTTACAAGAAAATTTCTGATACGAAGCTTAGTGTAAGAGTTAAAATAAAAATAAGGCTGCAAAACCAATCCCGTAAAAGGGCAGCAATGAAGTGAACTTCAACCTAATAAAAGGCAGTTATAGTTGGGAGCCCCTATTATAAACCCTAATAATGATATATATACACACACACACACACACACACACATATATTTTTCAAAATGACACCTGTACGACACCCCTTGAATTATTTTACCCAGTGCGGACCTACATTCTGGGTTTTCACTAAATGTACATGCAAAGTGTCACATTTTTATGTTTCTTGGTTTTGGAATTACATCAGTGGTCGTGGAGGTTAAGATGCCAACATTGCAGTATAAGTAAAAGAAAATTAACAACAGGAGAGTATACTAAGTTTCTTGGAGTATGCTAGCCTATTTCAATTTGTTACTTCTTAATTTTATAGATGCCTGTGGTAGTGGTAGTGGCAGTGGCAGTGGCAGTGGCTAGCAATATATATATAAGCTAAAAAAAAAAAATTTCTGTGTGCATGTTCTCAAGCATCACCGAGAACATATGCTAAGCTTTACCTTTCTAACTTTTCTGGTTTTGGAGCTATCCAAATAGCTCGTCACATGGCTTAAGGTGTCAAACTTTCAATATAACGTAATAGAGGCGCACCCTAATATTTCATTAGGTACACAAGTCCATGCCAAATTTAACCTTGGTTTAGGAGTTACCCACACTGGTTGTAAAAAAACTCTCAAAGTGCACAACATGAAGCTTCTCTAAGAATGAAGACCTAAGCCAGTTTCAATTTTTTTATCTTTCTTAGTTTACGAGTCACCCAAACTGGTGGTCAAGCAGTCCAAAATGTCAGGGTCACAAAAGTAAACATAATTTAAAAATTCTGAATTTAACACACTTTGGTTCCCTATGATAAGAATGCAGTTTCAAATTTCTAGATTTCTGTGTTTTGGTGGCAGCTAAGCGGTCTAAGGTGCTATGCTCTGAATATAGATAAAAGAGGGAAACAAACGCACACACACAAACGCACACACATTTCCATCAATATTACAGGCATTTACGCTGCCCAACGCCAGACCATAGCAGACTACATCTTCAGGTCATCCGTCAAGCCCAGGGTCCTGGGATCAAGTTCTGGAGGGGTGTGTGAGCCATGTCAGTCAATTCCAATAGCCTAAGTTTCCATGAGTTAAGCTAGTTCTTCAGCGAGCATCCAATCTCATTTCTTTTATAGTTCGTTTAACATCCCATTTTGTATTGTCTTTCAGTAACGTCTATTAAACCAAAATTCATAGCCCTACGTATTATTTCTAACCCACACAATTACCTTGCCTGCAACCTAACCCCTCCCGCAAGCTATCCTGACAGATTGATCCCACGATGGGGTAGATTGCGACCTCCTTAGAAATTCCCAAGTATTTATGCAAAGTTTCTTGATCTTACACACAAATATACATTTTATGATTATTTTATTTGCTACTATGGAGTTTCAGCTGACTTTTAATGGGAGAAGTCATGTGTTTTCTAAATAATTATCTATGTAACTAATATAAAATATAATAAAGATGTGCAACATTATCTATGTTTAAGTTTTTTTTGGGTCAAAGAATCACTAGTTACCTACTAAAATGAATATGAAATAACAGACTGAAGCAAACTATAATTTTTCTTTGGATTTAAATTTAAACGTACTGAATTTTAAATAGATTTGAAGATCAACTTGAACAAAAAGAAAAAAAAGTGCATTTAGTAAAACATTTTATTAATAGGAATTAATGATTGATTGTGCGAATTAAGACAAGATTATTTGAAAACCATCAATTGTGTTGAGTTTTAACAGGAAAAATTAATATAGTCTGTGTCTACAGAGAGTATAAGAAACAGTGAAAATTGTATCAGATTTAAAAAAAATTATAAACATACATACAAACAACATGTGAAAAAAATAAGTGAGAAATATAAAGATTAAATTAATCAAATTATAGCCCGCTTTGGTGGCCTCGTAGTCTAAGGCATCCCACTCACAGTAGACTAGACTGAGAGGGAGAATGAGGTTTGAATCTTAGTCGGGTGTGCTGAGGGTAGTTTTTTCAAAATATTTTTCCACTCTTTATTCAAGCAAATGCGGGTACACTTATTATAAACGTAGCCTTCCTCAATTTTAACAAAACCATGAGCATAGTTAGTACATAAGCGTATAGCCCGAACAGGTAGTAAGACCCAAAGCCCTAAGAAAATATCTATGTACATAAATCATCAAGTGTGTATCGAGATTAAATAAAATTGATACCCAGAGATCTGATTTGGTGGTCTAATGGTCTAACGCATCACTCTCACATTAAAGTGGATTGCCAGTGACAGTGAGATTGATATATGAATCCTTGTCAAGTCTATAGAGGCTGTTTTTCCCTAAACACATTCTCACTCTCCCTCTACACAAATGTGGGTAGATTTCCTTTAAAATTTTACTTTCATCATTCCCTATTCCATTAGCACAATGTATTTCTATCCCAAAGGGTGTACTAAGAGAGAGTGTGGGGGAAAATAAAAGATTCCCAGGGGATGGGAAAGGAGTTTTAGTATTTTTTAATATATTCAAATGAGTAATTTCACCCTTTTGATTTAAGACTCATTTATTTTTACAGTAAATAATTGAGGGGTTTCTTAAACAAATAAAAATAAACCTCTTAGCAGTATTAAATCAACATGATAGTTTTCTATGGACTTTACTTTAAAAATTATAAAAAATTTATACAGCTTTTCTTAGAGATTTCTTATTCAACTAATATCAAACCAAAGATATGATACAAACTATAAGAAAAATTTAACAGTGTAACAAAAAGTATTTTTCCTTATTAAATGCTCATTTGTCATTTTGAAGTGCTGTGTGTAGTTTCAGAGCAAATGTTAGTAGTAAACTGTTTAACTTTGGTTTCACTGCAAGTGTTATCTTATTGAAAAAAATGGATTAATAAATTGGTATTTTAATTAAATTAAGAACATTTGGAGCATGAGTGAATGTGTAAAATAAAAGTGTGAACAAGCAAGCAGCTATGTACAATATATAATAATATTTGTAGCAATCTAAAGAAAATAATCAGAATTAATATTACCTAATGGGGAGAGCATGCACCACTAAAATCATGCATCATTTGATATTTTAACAATAGTAAGCTTCTAACTAGCCATGATTGTATTATTTGGTCATAAGAAATGGATTAAAAAATTATTATATACTCTAAAACAACAGTCTTTCTTGAAAGACTACACTATGACCCTATTTTAAAATCCATACCAGAATGGAATCATGCAAGGTAAACTTGTTTCCTTACAAGGTGAACGAAGTGTACTTGCAATTTATGGTTAGAAAATACTCTACTTTAGTTCCATTTTAATATATTCATGTTTTAATTTCTTCGGGCAAATACATTTAACAAATGGGAATAATGGTATTAATGCATACAAAAATATAAGTTCTCCCTTAATAAAATATGTATTATTTATTTCACACTATAATTTGTGATTGATGTTTTCCAAAACTAGTTTGTTGAGGTTACATAACCAAATATTTAACAACTTTGTCTGTAAGAAAAATATTGCTAACATAATATAAATTATTTTAAATCTATACATTATTTTAAGAGTTGCACATTTTTAACACAGGTTATTAATGAAAATCTATGGGATTGGGATGAAAAAAATAGGTTAAAGATAATGCATCCATATCAACATAGGAAAATCACATGAAAAGATCATATTATTATGGAAAACCACCTTTAATTCGTTCAGTTGTGATTTGATCCTTGGCCTTCCCAATAACAATGACCAAATGTTATAGGAATCCTAAACTCTTCAACCAACATTGCAGTTAACAATTATGTTAACATTTTAATCTTAAGGTTTAACAGCGTTAGAAAAATGTCTCATGCGAATTGATTTTAACAAATTTCTTCATGAGAATGGATTAAAACTTTATACAAACAATATAAAAATGTAAGTTTTGGACACAAACTCTCTCTCTCTCTATATATATAAAAAATATAATTATTGAAAATCTTCAACTTTCTAAGACGTCTTCAAATAAATATTTCAATCTATACAATTCTTATAAAAATAACTCTAAAACTATTTGTTTATTAAACTTATATGATAAAAATTAACTTTGTTCAAATATTGAGAAATTTCACCCTTTTGATTTGAGACTCATTTATTTTTACAGTAAATAATTGAGGGGTTTCTTAAACAAATAAAAATAAACCTCTTAGCAGTATTAAATCTTAAACATGTCAACTTATAAACTAAATCAAAATAGAATCTCACATAAAGGTGAGTGCGAAACAAATCTAAGTACACATTTGTGTTACAAATACATGTGGTCATTGCATTCTTGGTGCTTGTGGCAGTTTTTAAATAGTGTTCATATCCAAAATGTGTAACAATATATTTTGATTAAAAATATTTTTACAATGCTAGACAGTGCTGGTATCATGCTGCTGGAACTTTTCTTACAGGGTATCAACAATAGAATTTAAGGAGCCTATTACTCGAATATATCAAAGTGTTGAATACATTTAATACATCCATTAGCAAATAATCAATATTTGTGATTTCATTATCAGTGTGTCTTGTAATGAACTAATAATTTAATAGTAAGAAATTATGAAAAATTCATAAATAAAAGTTAGAAATAATAATATTCTATTATCTTACATAAATAATTTATTTTAAACAGTAAGTCAAAGCAATGATTGATAATAATCCTAACAAATAAATATGAGTTTTCATACTATCATTATTGTCCTTTGAATTATCCTTGGTGTAAATCCTTGCCCTAGTCTTTTAATAAACAGGGTGTATCAATTTATGTGGGAAGTGACTTGGGCATTAATAGTAAACCTCAAAACAACCTAAAAAGTCCATATGAACCTGTCTCATTAGTTCGATGATTCTTGAGTTAAAGGCTGTACACCCTGTGTACACAAACAAACCTACCCCCATAACCTTTTTTCAAATAATATTATACAAATTTAATATTTAGCCACCTTGAATAGCTATATTTATTTTAATTAAATTCAGAAAGATTTTTTAGAAACTAACCTATTTTAATATAAACAAGGTTTATAATGAATTGTCTAATATTCAATATAGGAGATAAGCACATAAAAATAAATTATATATAGCATATTAAAAATAATAAAATTATAATTAATTTGTCTATACAAAGTTTTAAAATACTTTTAAACAACACAACAAATTTCCAATTTACACAATTAATCTATTAAAAGAAAAGTACTGTATTATGTAAAAAAAAAAGATATGTAAGCCTACATAGGCAAAAAAGCATTCAAACATGCAAATCTAAATGGCCAAAGCAAAGCCATGTACTAACGATGAAGTTATCTAAAATGTACCAGTGTAATAAGGGCTCAAACAATATATTTCATTAACATAAATGTTCACTTAAAAACATATCTTGCAGAACGAGACACCAACCAACCATAAGAGTCTTGCCTGAGTTAGACCACTTACGAGGCAAGGAAATCCATTATATGCTGAGGCGTTGACGTGTCTGGTCGTAGTGGAGGACATGTTATGTGAGCAGCTGCATGCTGCCAACATTTGTTCCACTGGTGGGTTCCATCAGTACCAATTGATGCAGCCAATGCCTCTCCAAACACAACAGCTCCTTGGCTTCGTTTACGAGCAATCACCTGTCCTGCCGATTTGCTCATCACACTAACCACATAAAGTGGGCACATCACCTGTAGGACACCCAGTGTCACTGTAACTGCACAGCAAAGGAACGTGGCCATCTGGTTTGTATCACTAATAACCAATTAGGATATGAGGTGACTATTTTACTTTTCATCAACGAAACCTTGGAATTTTGCACAGTATGTGTAAAGTTGTGAAAGTCAGCCTCTTAATAATTTCAAAAAGTGTGGTTGGTTTTCTTTTTATTAAGTCTTTTTGCTAGAGTATCAGTTTTCACAAGATTAGAAACACAATTTACTGGCATAACTTCACATAAACTTTTAAAATTAAGCAATTTTCTCTCAAACTGTCACATACCACACACCAAAATTGATTTTATGAGAATATAATATAAATGAAACAATAACACATTACATTTAATGTTTAAATATATTTGGTATGGAAAAATTGTTAAAATTTATATATTTTAATTGTTATTATTTGGTGCTTGAAGTACATTTTTACAAAACTTAAGATTAACAAGTCAATGATATTCTAGTACCAGAGTAAAATTGATTATGTAAAAATCCCTCAAGAATTATTAGCTTTTGAGCAAGTGATACCTTAACGATCGACAGCATGTGTCAACATATTACAACCAGTTTAATACTAACAAAGTAAAGACTAAACTCACTTTTAATAATATTTGTAGTTTAGTTTTTAATTTAATGTTAGTATTATTATAAAATGTACAATCAAAAATGCTGTTAATAAAATCAAGCTGTATATTTTTAAATGCTAAAACCCCCATAGGAATGTATATATTCAAGATATTCTTTTTTAATTAACACTACAAATGTTTATATCTTTATCTTTATCTCCATTTCCATCTCCATTTTTAAAGGGGTTCATGCTAGGCCACAATGATAAATGTGAATTTTAAAGAAATTAATTATAATTCACCTGGGAAGACATTAATGTAGAAAAGCCACCCCCAGTACAATTGGCCAGGTATAAACACCATTCGCTAGGTTAGAGCCGAGAGCTCAAACTACTCTATCAACACTAAGGGCCAGTTTCATAGCCAGATTTAGTACGCCTCAAGTGCGGCGCTATACTAAATACAAGACGTCACCTACCTGAAATTGAATGGAATGGGCCAGTTTCATATGCGAAACGGGTCCATTCCATTTTGGTCTAGGTAGGTGTCGTCCTGTATTTAGTATCAACTCGCACTTTAGGCATGCTAAGTCTGAGTATGAAACTGGCCCTAAGTATATTTCTTAATCTAAAGTGAGTAGTCCCTACTTTATCAATAATCAACTAAGTGTTTTAAGGGGATTGACTAAATATAAATAGATAACTTTAACGAAGCACTTTAGTATTTACCTTGACATAGAATAGGAAACCACGTTGTGCAAACACTACTTCCAATCAGTAGTGGGATTCAGCCGGTTTTCACCTGTTCAGATAAACCTGTTCTTAAAATTTCCAAATTCACTGAACCGGTCCTTAATTTTTTTTTAATCGGCTGCTATTCACGTTGCCATCATGGATTTTATTTCATATTAATATGCTCCATTAGCAAAATTCAAGGAGGAAGTTCAATATCGACCTTGGCTCTACCGGCTGAGTAATCAATACTTATCATTACTATTGAGCCACTAGCGACACAACATATAGTCTAAGCATTTTTATCGACTCTCTTAGTCCTGGGCGCTAGCAGCGCAAGCACTCATGTTATTACATTATGGTTCTAATTGCCAACATTAGAGTGGCACTTTTATTATTCCCTTATCCTGGGTCCAGCTGCTCAGCTGTTGATGTGATGGGAAATACATAAACTTTTCATTTGTTGTTCATTCATCTTTAATTAGAGAAACATGATCATTGAGCTGTGGATTTCTGTTTGGTCTTTAAGATTAACTGTGTACTGTTAACAAATTTCACTAGATTTTCATTTCAATTATGTATTTATTATGGACTGGAAGTGTATGATGATAATCAATTAGCGATTTGGAATTATTTTAACGACATTGCCTACTTGGAGATTTCGAAGCTATTTTGCGAAGCAGATTGAATCTTAACTCAACACACCTAAGCCGTCTAAGCACCATCACACTCAAGACGCCAATGTGTGAAATAGAAAGTGGGAATAAAATGAGAAGTTTACCCTGAGAGGGCTCTTGTCTATGTGCTGATGACTTTTTCCCTCTTCCTCTGACAAGTCTACACAGTCACTATAATATTTGCACCTTGAAAACATTGACTTACTTTTTAACTTCACAATTTTCTTGTTTCCTATTCTGGAGAGAAGTATGCTACCACGTACTTTTTTAATCTACATCCTGGCAGAAGGATTCCTACAGGCCATTTTCGTGACCAAACCAAATAGCTTAAGTTGTATGTGATTTATAAAAAATAGGTTTACAAAAAAACTACTTAAAAGATAAAAATAATAATTTTCTGACACTGTGCGACTATTTTTAGAATTATTTAAGAATTTTTGGTTTTTGTTTCAACATTATATCTTTAAAACTCGCAGAGTGAAAAGTAAATTCATTAATATGGGAAATCCTATCTTCATCGGCCGTGATGTCACAGGTAGGCAACATTGTTAAGGAAGGTAATAAATTGCTTCAATAAATTATTCATAGTTTTTATTTTTCACTATAAAAGAGAACCGGTTGCTAAAATTTTTGAATCCCACCACTGCTTCCACTTAATCTAGTCCAGGATCAAATTCCTTCCTCAAGTGTCCAAGCACGCCATAGCTCATCCAAAGCCTCATCTACATATTCCATTAACTCTGTATCCATATAAATCTTGCTTACTTAATGATGCTTAGCAATTTTATTTGTGTCATACACCCACTTCAGTGGCCGCAGGGTCTAGCTTGCTACTCGTGTTAGCCTAGACTGCCAAAGACGTGAAGATCAGTGCTTGGTCAGGTGGTTTTTCTTAAAAGGTTTTCCACTCTCCTTCCTCTCAATTAAACCTTACTAATCCCTAAGCTATTAGTGTAATTAATACATATGTGTATAACACAAATAGGTAGTAACACGCTGTGCTTTAAATTTAAAAATGTGTCATACACAGTTAAATCTTCTTTATAATGTGGCCATGCCAACTAATGGGAAAGTCAGAGACTTTGTATATAAAATTTCTTCAAAAGAAAAAAGTCTACAGCAAGGAGCAAGCAGATTATACCTCAACTAATCAATTATTTAGTATAGAAGAAATACAACTTTCTTTCTTTTGATAAAACGTTCAAGATATACTTGAAATGTAGGCTAAGTTCAATCACAATAAATATGTTTAAAACAGCAGTTTAACTTTCAAACATACATTTGTATAATAGCTTCTTTTTATCTTAAATATAGAGCTGCTCTCCTTACATACCTATCTGAAGCTGTTACATTTAACCGACTGTAATTACTATCCCAATATCACCCACAATGTTTCATATACTGTAGTCATAGCTGCTCCCACCTATTTTACCCTCTAATCTACCCTATATACCCTCTGGATGGTTTTATAAATTTACAAATAATTTTTCTTTCATTTAATCTTGAAAACACCTCATGAATCAAGGCTGTAGCTGGGCCAAAATTTCAAGATTCAAAGTAACATATATATCCGTCAGATCATTTATTTTCAAAATAATAAAATCTGCAAAAACACATAGCAACAGCCAAGATAATACAAGTTTTATTATATGTAATAAAGCTGGTGCTTTGTTTACTCAATGTACTGAATTATTCAAGAAATACATTTGAATAATTGAATTTTAAAAATTCATGCTAAAGTAGGCCTACTACATATTAAATACTATCCAAAAATGACAATAGTAAACAGACACAACCATAAATGTATTGTGTTTAAAAATAGTAAGAAAAGAAACATAGACAAAAGTGTTTATTTAACCTTTTTATATTATTTTTGCTGCTTTAAAACCCCTTCAAGAGCCCCTTTCCCCAAACACATACAAAACAAATATACAAACACAAAACAGCCACACAGATATAATATACAATTGATGGATGAATCTTTAATAATTAGGATTATATTAGGGATGTGCGAGAACTACATTTTCAATTGTAGCGGGCTTAGCAGCCCTTGTCCATACAAACTGCACCAGCTAGAGAAGATGAATTCCCATAGTAAAATATATATGGATATCTAATTATATATACATTAATGTTATAACATAATTTGTTACATACCACACCTCGGGAACATTGACTGGTGAGAGTATCTCCGTGGAAAGAGTTGCTTGGACACGCACTGACCTCCATTCAACTTTGTACTCAACTCAACTAGACCACCAAGTGTACTGAGCGGATTTAAACATGGCTCGCGAGGGTGTGTACATCATTAAAAGGTAACCACGTGCTCTACCAAATGTCTAAAAGTGTATCTTACACCCCTCCACCCACGGCTCTTGTTCGTCAGTTCAACTTGTATAAAACGCCTGGGTTCGCTGGGCACAAACACAGTTCCAATCTTGTTTTAAAAGACTGATGTCACTCCTCTCAGTTCAACAATACATCAACCAAGAAGATATTGAGGTCACGATGATGGTGCCGTCAGATTGACTGGACCAATGGAAAAACTTGTCGTAAACTATAAGTTTTATTTACATTAGAAGGAGCAGGTGGCTCTACATTCAGAGTCATGTAATTCAGTTAGGATTATTCTTACTAGTTAAGAGTGTTTGTCACTCTAAAGTTTGTTGACTATATTATGTATAATTAGGTTAGGTTTTTAATAGTCGAAATCATGTTGACCCCATCATGAGGTATCTTTTATCTCTCTTGTTCTTTTTACTCGGTCCTTAAGACCAGTAGTTTAATTGGAGTGTATCTCACTCCCTGGTCTGTATTACCATGTTTCGGCCTGAAGTGCCTTCTGATAGGAAAGGAGGAATTTAGGTTGATCAAGGCCCGTTATTAAGACCTAATTAGGCAATTGTTAGTTGTTCTTGTGAACCGATGTGCATTGTTGTTCACCTGTTTTGTGGTGTGCAGCTTGTGGGTTTGTCGCTGCCCTTCTGGCGCGGACTGCGCCCAGTTAAATGTTCATCTTTTACTCGCTTCTGAGGCTGCATGATAACTTGCTGATTGTTAATAATCTTTATCTAATATGTAGTTTGTGCCTATGTTTGAGTGTGGTTAAACTAATTATATCTGGCAATACTAATTAGTATTTTACTATATAAAGACCTAGAATCCTGAATGACCACTTTCTATAAGATATAAGCCCGGTGTTTCTATGAATACGACAAATAGACAGTTCTCAGTAACTTGTATAACCAATACTAGATGGTTAACATTTCAATGATAGCTTAACTGGGACATATCGTTCTCTCCTCTTAAAATATGGTTATTTAGTCTTAAGTGTTGTGTGGGTTCTGGCTATGCCTTGCTGGTCAGTCGTTATGATTTAGATGTTTGTTGCAAAAAATTCACCATAGCAACTATATTGTGTTTGTAGTCCTCGTCTCCCAATCGGGTAGTAACTTAAATTAGCCTTAGTCTTGTCTTTCGCTCTACAAAGTGTAATTATACCTCTTTTAAGAGTGAGGTGATAGTTAATAAAACCAGCTAAGTTTTGTAGTCTGGTTGAGGGATTAGACCCATGGCGCTTCAAGCCGAGTTCACTCTATGAGTATCAGTTACTAAACTTATTGTTGTACATAGTACTTTGGCCCATTTGGCCGGTCAACATTGGAAATGATGGATTGTATTTTGGTCACTGCTTTGTAATTGTTTGTTTTGTTTGCTCTATTAAACTCTTGTCAACATGCATTTTAATCTTATATTCTCAGGTACTAACCAATCATGTTTTATATCCCTTTAAATGTAGTTGGCATATTTAGTGCTAACTAAAGCGTCGCTAAACAATTTGAAATGATATCGAGATGAGAATATAAAAAAATATCAAGGAGCGAGAATGAGACAACTTTCTTTGAAAGTAAAAAAAATGTTTGTTTATCTAAGTAAATATATAGTTTATAGAGTGCTAAAGTATTTTTTTGATTAATTTGGATTATCTTATAGTTCATGCCAACACTTAAGATATAACTCATTATAATTTAATAGGTGTTCTGCCTTACGGCAGGTTCTTTCCTTGTGTCAGTGAACTTAGACCGCCAATGCGACCTGACCTCCTTCAGCTCCCAGAATTTCCTTCTTTCCTTCAATTCATCTAGAATTTAAATCCTCCTTCCTAAGCTATTCTTTCCCTCAAACGTTTCCTTCTATGACGTTATGTGGAAGACACATTTTAAAATCATTTAATAAAATAGTGATGGTTACAATATAAACCATTTATAGCTTAGTTTTATAGTGTAACAGCTTATAATGTCAAAGTTTGATATTGAAAAACAATATTTATAACCAAAACACTTCTTAATGGAGGGTTATTTCTTTTTTCAGAAAAAATGCGGCCTATTTTTGGGTTTCAACGGTATTATTAGAAATAATAAATTTCTGGTTGGATTTTTTTAAATTTCTTAGGGCCGTTATTTGCTATTTCATTTGTTTTTAAATTTCTTGGATTTTCAAGATTCATTTTTTAACTTTCGAGTCTTGCCCATCATTAGATTAAATGTTTTTTAAATTCGTGTTGAAAAATGACACCTGGATACGAGAATTAAAACCCAGGACTTTAGGATTAGCAAGCCAATAATCTGCCACTGAACTATCGATCCTCAGGGTCGGTTATCACTCACAGCTTTATTCTTTAAATTGATATGGTAAGATGGGTTAACTTCTCTTCAAAAAATGTTATCACATCTTCGTTTTCAAATTAATTTTTTTTTTTAGCACTGCGTCTTAATACCCGTTCGGGTTACACGCTTAAGTACTAAATACACTAATGGGATAGAAATTGTGAAGGTTGGGTATAGAGGAAATGAACCCACATTTGCGTGGAGGGCGGAAAACCATTTAGAACCCCCCCTACCCCCAGTTTACCCGAGCGAGATTCAAACATCGATCTCCCCGTCCTTGGCCGTCAAGCTCAACATCAAACTAGCGCGTTAGCTAGCTACGCCACCAAGGCGGGTAAATTTTAATTATTACAATCTGTCATTCAAATAGAACTTGGAAAAATCACCCAAAAATATTTAATTTGAAAGGAGGAAAATACCATATATATCTAAATTTATTCATTATGTTAACTAAATATTTTTTCTAAAGAGGTTCCTCTCTCTGTGTTTAAAGCATACCGTAATGCCTAAGATTTAGATTTCTGTCAATCTCCTAAATGATATTACACTATGTATTCTCTAGTCTCCCATACTTTACAGCTGTTTAGCCTTTAATCCCATGTAAAGTCATGCAAATAATAAATAAATTCATAATGTTTAGTTTTAAGAAATTATTAATAGTTTGAAATATGTTAGCTTATTGGTTTCTGTAATACTCTTATTCTACTACCAAGCATTTAGAGAGTAAAATAACTGTAAATAAATAATTGCGTGATTATTGTTAATGTTACTAGCACCATGTCTTACTACCCATTCGGGTTATACGCACTTACGCTGATGTGTAATGGTAGGGTGATTGTGAGATGAAATGGAGGACCTACAGTTTAACGTGGGATCCAAACCACGGTAGAGGTCTGACATTCCACACATTCACAAGTTGTGATTAATACACATCTTGTTAGAGGTGAAGGAAGGGTTTAGCAATCAGATAAATATGTGCCGTGTACCAAGGATTTAACCCCGGTCCTCCAGCACAGAAGTCAGACACCTTACCCTTGGACCATCAGGTCAGCAGGGTTGCCACTATTTTCTTATTACAAAATTCCCTGTATTTTCCAGGTTTTCCAGAGGAAATTTTCATTTTTCCAGACACCTAATAGATTATAAATATAATTATAGAGGCATTAAATTTGGGTTTAGAGAAAAAGTTTAGAAATGAAGAGTGGTAATTTGTCATTGGAGGCATCTTTTATTGTGCAAGATAAACACATGTTTAAGAATTATTTGTAAAAAGGATGAGAAATTAATGACATAAATTTTCTAGAAGGAAAAATTGATTATAGTTGCTGTATGCCCTAAATGGAATGAAAGAAGGAAAAAAGTGGAAATACCAAAAATACCATTTTGATTTTAAATGTGATAGGGGGCCTATCTATTTTTTTGTAAAAGAATGTATTACTCGATTTAAAAAATATTTTAACCAATCTTGATTATTGTATATGTACTGTATAGACTAAGTAGCCCACACAAATCATGAATAATAATTTACAATAATAAAATTAACATGGAATTTTCGTTGCTCATTCAGGTGCATTTCCTCTAGTAAACTGCCATCCTCATCCCTACTATATTGTAATGAATATAAAAAAAAAACATAGTCAACTCTCAATTTAGCGGGGTAATGAAGGGCTAATAAACCCCTTTATATCAATTTCCATGGTAAATCTGCAATCCCGTTGAAAACTACCAAATGCAGTAAGTACTTGATTAATAAACTATAAGACACAATAATACATAAATTTATCATAATAACTATTATTGAAAAATAAATCAGTAAAATACATTTAAACAACTTTTTACCACAAACACAATTATTAGGCCTAAGGCCCAATATACCAATTTCGAACAAAATCGTTAAAGCTCATTTTAAAATATTTCAAGTTTTTGAAAAAAATCACTCATCAGTAAACTAGCCCTCAACAATTTTTTTTTACCGAAAAAACATATATATGGTGTTATTTGGGAGGTCAATTAGTCCATATATATTTATTTTAATCAAAATCTTTGAGCCATTTTCGAAAAATATGGAATTCAAAAAAAATAACTTATCAGTAAGCTACCTTTAATTTGAGGGTTAGGGTCAAAATAAAAAAAAGTTCCGAGGTATGGTTATATCTAGATATAAAGTTTTGAGTTCAAAATAGTTTTAATATCTTACACTTTTACGAGACACTAAACTAGCACTAGGAATAATACGATACCAGTATTGATACTTTTCTTTCGATACCAAGCTTTTGATATTTTACTAATATCAGTACTTTTTTTTACCAGATATCGAAAGATTTTAATTTACCTACTTTTCTCCTTCTACTTCCTTTATTTTCCCGATCATTTATTAAATTTATTCATCTTTTCTTATTATTGCCTTTATTTTTCTATCGCTAAATCAAAGTATCGATACTGGGAAATATTTATATATTTCTCATTTATTTTTTTCATACTCAAATATCGATATTTTAGAAGTATCACATATCCTTAACACTGCACTGGACTGGAAAGATATGAGAACAAAGAACTGTGAGACTTTGGAGAGAAGGGTGGTAGAAGTGGGCTAGTCCATTTCATAGGGGGTGTGAGAGGTAAAGTAGCTATGTGGGGCCACAAACACAATCGGTCATTTTTACAACCATTCTAATTTTATGACAAACTAGCACGCTGGAGGTAATATTTTTATACACTTTTCACTTTACAGTATACTCAATTTTTTTATCCTGGCCATGGCAGCAACGAGGTAAACCCACCTTCGCTAAATTGGGAGTTGACTGTAGTAAACAGGTTAAAACCCATAAAGATTTAAACGGACAATATTGACACCTTGGCGCAAATTCTAAAAAATTAAAAATAGCCAAAATGGCAAGATAGGTAGGGTAGTCTTAAAACATCACGCTACATAAACACTAATATCTGGGATACTTAACTCTTTCGACAGGAGTCATCGTTTTTAAACAGACAAATAACACCAAAATCCAGAGAATGAATTCATTCAACTGGCAGCAGAAACACGTGCCAAAGTTGGAGGATGGGGGTGGAGGAAACGAAACGTTTGTGGTATTGGTGGGGTGAGGAAGAAGCCGAAAAGGTGCGGCATTTGCCGAACGAGTCGTCTCGGTTGCGCTCAGGACTTGTCTCAAGCTGATGAGGTGCTGGTAAGCATAATCATCATAAATGAGACGTGTTCCAATTAGACTGCTCAGTTCTCCTGTTACAAATTTTAGTCTATATTATTCCTACTATTTTAAGCTTGCTCAAATTCACTAACAAATTCCAGTAAATTCTAGCTTTTTGGTGAAATTTCCTGTGTTTTCCAGGTTTTTTCCAGACATGAACAAATTCCCTGTATTTTCCCGGTTTTCCCTGTTTTCCAAGTGCGTGGCAACCCTGGTCACCTACTTTAGTGATAATTATAGTATAAACTTTACTGGTAACATTTACTAATACAAATATTTTTTTTATTACTATTAAATGTTTTAATATTTAAAACTTTAAATAGAGACAATTAATTTGTATACAAAGAGGTTTCAATTAGGATAGAGCTATTTCAAATATTAACTTAAATGTAAAAGTCAAGATATATTGTGTTTGAATTTCTGTGCAATATAATATTTATATAAACATAATTAAGATTTACAATTTCCAAATTTTAACCAAACTTTATTCATTTGCCATTATATTTTCTATAAATATGTCTTGTTATTAAGTCGGTGTTTTTTGTTAAAAAAAACTCATCAAGGTCATACATAAAGGAAGTACCATTGAGCAAGTGTGAGGCTATACATTTCTAGCTGTGCGTTTAACACAGGGTTGCAAGAGTATGGGGGTACTAACATCTCTACCCCCAATGTAAATTCCATGGCGGTAGCCCGAAATCGAGCTATACTTCCATTGTAAGCACGACCTGTAAATACTGAAAATTGTAATCTCTTAAAAAAAATTACCATTGTTTCTTATAAAAATGTTTGCAGTTAGCAAGGTCACTCAGCTCT
Source organism: Timema bartmani (assembly GCA_902151455.1). Lineage (NCBI taxonomy): Eukaryota > Metazoa > Arthropoda > Insecta > Phasmatodea > Timematidae > Timema > Timema bartmani. Next base: position 37,083 of record CABFWB010005071.1, read on the forward strand.
CACTACACTGGATTCAGTCAAAATAAGATATTTCATGACAAATATATCACAAAGATAGTACGAATCTATATATGCAACGATCAATTGCTGGTCATAGCTAAAATAAGCTACTTAAGCTGGATTTAAAAATTAAATTAATTCTGGACAGTGCCATTTTGCACTCACTCTATGGAAGTAGGAACTTAAAAGTTCATTGCCGTGCTTACAAAAGTAAGCCACCTATCCTATCCCTATCTTGTGCTAGTTCTATCCCACCTACTTTGTTATAACTTTTTCTTATAATGAGCTAGCTCTATCCAGTCCACCTCATTACACCCTATCCCTAGATTGAGCTCGTTCTATCCAGTCCACCTCATTACACCTTAACTCTTTCAGGTCCCTTCTAATATTATCCTGCCACTTGTGAAAGTCCTCCCAATAGTCTCTTCCTATTGGGTTTGCCAGTTAATACCCTGAACAAGGTTTTCGAGTCTTCCAGTCGTGCTGTGCCATTATGCACTAAAAATTAAAATAAAATTATTATCCATGTCTAAAAAGAATAATACTTAGTTTTCATTGCAAATGATGTAATTTTATGACTAGTGAACAGCTTGTAAATTAAAATCTGATTTTCTTCCACATATTATATTTATTCAGGGTGTCCAGCCAAACTATATCTTTAAATTCCCTGACTTTTCCAGGTTTTCCAGATCCGATTTACTTTTTTCCAGACCCCCAATACATCAATATTAAGTATATTACAAAAATATTTTTTTAAGATCACAGATTTATATAGTGTTATTCGAATCAATACAATATTATATGTAAAGTACTGTACTGCATTTCTGTATATTACAGGTATGTATATATACCATTATATTAACACATAATATATTGTACTGTACGTATATTACTGTTACTGTATCGTACAATACTCAGTACAGTACAACTGTACCTATAGTATTCAATACTATAATGTGATTCATCCTTGTTTAGTAAACATGACATACTAAACATGCATCTTATAAGAGTTCATTTGTAAAACTCAACATTTCGATAACTCTACACCATCTCAGCTCACATTAGGTCAAGTTTCCGAGACTATACTGTGGATAGAAATAGGTGCAGAGTCTGTTCACGGAAATTATAAAGAACTGATACCATTTAAAACTGTTAGGTCTGCACTAATTTCTCAGGACTGTGTTTGAAATTATGTTTTAATTTTATTTGGTATAAATTTGTATCAAAAACAAATATATAACAAAAAAAACAATGTGCAAATGTGCATCATACACACATAGTTTCCAATGTTATTGGCATGCTGATGGCTCATATGTGCATTTTAAGGAAACTTGGTAACTTTTTTTTTATATATTTAGTTACTCTAAAAGCATCAAATATAATTTGTAAAAGTAAAGTTAAATTAAATTTTCATATATGTACTAGTTTGAGTGAGGTTTGTTTAAAGCCTTTTGTCTACACTTAATAAATATCATGTGAAAGAGTTAAGGAGTGCAGAGTACAAGATTGACAAGCTAAGTAAACAATGGTACCACGAGTACTATTACATGTGAAATGTGCATGAAAAACAATGTCAAATGAGAATGCTGTTTTTTACTGCTTGATAAACCCATACACTAAAATTGTTTCCACCTCCGGCAAGGGGACAGTTAGGTAGTATATTATTAAGGTGGGTAGTCTGCATATTCATCTAACCCTTATCAAGTTGTCCACTTGTCCATCAAACTCTTTATGTTGTTCGACATTGGGAAAAGTTTGATAAACAACTATCAAAGCAGTTTTTTTTTTAATTTTTGCTTTTTTTAGCCCATAGCCCGGGTGCTCCTCGAGACCTCTTTAGGGGTCTCCTGAGACTTTAGAATCGTTGTGAAGTTGAATTTTCTTAATACACTTCAACAACAAAAATTGCAATAGATTGAGTGCAAAAGTAGACAAGCAAATCCAGCAGTCTTCTATTACGTCGAGTATTTAAGAAATTTGAAACGTGTTAAACAATGCCTCTCTTCTCACTAAAAAAAAAATAGTAAAAAATAATAATAAAATTTTTTTCCAAAACAATGGTTTTGTTATTCTTAAATTAATTTATAGTTAAAATTAAATGAATTGACAAAAACATATTTACAAAATGTATCTATATTTTAAATTCTATGTGGTAAACATCGATAGGCAAAACGAACAAACTTTTTGGAGCTCTACAATAATTTTTTTAAGTTTAAAGGGAACCAGGACCAGAAAGTTTTGAGAAGCACTGATTTAAACTATTCCTCCAAACTACATACATGTTTTTTCATTCCTCCCCCCCCCCCTATCCCCTTATGTGAGGTATTTAAAGTGCACTTTCTTAACCGGCCGATCAACATCAGCACACGACATAACTAAATTAAATCTAGAACAGGCAACATCCGGCCCCCTGCCATTTAATTCACCACTGTGAATGGAAAACCCACACTTCACCAATGATAAATTTTTTCGGCCATGCCAGGAATCAAATCTGGGACTCTTAGATCAGTAGACATGCTGTGACCTGCCGGTCTATGGGTAAGGTGTTGGACTTTTGTGCTGGGGGTCCGGGGTTCAATCCTCGGTCCCGGCACAGATTTATCTGATAGCCAAACCCTTCCTTCCCCTCTGACAAGATGTGTATTAATCACAACTTGTGATTGTGTGGAATGCCAGGTCTCCACCGTGGTTCGGATCCCACGTTAAACTGTAGTCCCCCATTTCATCTCACACTCACCCTACCATTACATATTAGCGTAAGTGCGTATAGCCCGAATGGGTAGTAATACATAGAGCAAACAACAACAACAACAATAATAGTAGACACGCTACTGACTAAGCTAAGATATCTGACTACACGTATGTTTATGGCTCAAAATGTACCAAAGTGTTATATTGCCAAACAATGCACTAACATGGCTTGGAATACTTCTTTGTACATGAGAGAAAGTATTGTTTGTCAGAACCACATGTCCCTGTGTCCAACACAAAAAGTAACAACAAAATACCCGTCTCGGTGGTGTAGTTGGCTAACGAGCCAGTCGTGTTGAGCTAGACCACCGAGGACAGGGAGATCGAGGTTCGAATCTCGGTCGCGTGAACTTGGGGTGGTTTTCTCTAAATGGTTTTCCACTCTCCCTCCACGCAAATGAGGCTTAACTTCCTCTAAATTCAACCTTCCCAATTCCTAATCCATTAGTGTAAATAGTACTTAAGCGTATAACCCGAACAGGTAGTAATAATAAATAGCTAAATAATAATAATAATAATAATAATAATAATAATAATAATAATAATAATAATAATAATAATAATAATAATAATAATAATAATAATAATACAACATTTTAGGATTGCTAAAAAGTGCATTTTTCAAGTCAAAGGATTTGGTATTTACAATGATATGTAATCTTAAAATACAATTTTAACAAGGTAAACCAGACCCGGGTTATACAAAATTATATATGTAGTTATAATTTGCTTTAAAAACTCTTAAAAAAACTAGGTAACTCTGGATATAATCTATTTTCAATAGTGATACCTTTACCTTACAGCTATATTTATGTACTGTAGCTAAGATAAAATAAAAGTATCACATTTAATTCTGATGATGGTCCTTCTGAGTCCCTTTGTAGAAGTGACTATATATTTAAAATTACTCTTCACAATATATTATAATCTACAATATTCGGCACTGTATGATCCATGATGAGTGTATGATGTTAATTAACTGGAACTGGACTAAGAGGTCCATTACATATAACTATTTTATTAACTGGTAACAATGAGAACAAATTCTGAAATCTCAAAAAAGCGCGCACTTTGTGAGATTGTCAGCCTTATTGTGTCCATGAGTATGATAGATACACTAAAATACATATTAAGTAGGTATAATATTAAAATAGCCAACAAATTGCGATATCCAGTAACTTATTATAATGTGATGAAGACGTGAACGCGATAAGTACTACCCAAACTGGTACTAGTACAAAGTGAAAAAATAGATAAGTAATGAGAGGGAAGTCTGAAACTAGTTATTTAAAAGACAAGCCAATCTTAAAGAATATTAAAATTTTAGGTACAAGAAAATAATAGCTCATGCAGTCTTAATTTATTCACGCCAATCACTCGGACTCCCCTACAGCTTATTTCATCCAATCCCTTAAGCCTTCCAAAATTACAACACTGGTAAAATAGACTAGAATAGTGATGTAAACTGTTTAAAATACATAAAAAAAAATCCACCCTTCTGCACATTTTGGTTGACAATTTTGGATTTTTAACTGGAGTCAACTAGCCATAAAATATAGGTGTTCAAATAACATAATAAATCAGTTATACCATGTTCAAATTTATTTAGCTGGACACAACTGAAATCAACCAAGTAATTTAGATAATCTTGAATGAGAAGTACCAACAGCAATTGGTTTTAATCCTGGTTTGAACTAGTTCAATTTGTGCTGGCTGAAGCTGATTAGAAATAGTTCAATCCAGTTGAAACTGCTCAATACTAATTGATTATGTTACTGGTTCAACATGGTTATAGGAGTGAGAAAATACATATCAAACACAGATGGGCACCATAGAATTTATATATATATATCTTCAAGGTATTTAACACGCACTTTCTGAACTGACTGATTATATAAGCAAACGAAAATCTCTATGAGTAGAGTGAAAGAGCTTACCAATTTTGCTAGGAAAAGTATTTTCACATACCTTCAAGGGTTCTTTTACATGCCACAATTGACATGGGACCAACAGCTTTACTTCCCCTTCAAAGGAAATTGTGCTACAAATTTTTATTCTAGAAAAACCCGTCGACCATGGCTGGGTTTTAACCCATGAACATCAGTTCCTGAGGTGAGCACTTTATCCTAAGACCACAGAGGTCGAAGGTAGTCATGATTGCTGTTTGAATCTGATTCAATATGGTTGTACATGATTGCAACTAATACTACAACCTGGAAGTTGTTGTATTTTAACAAATAAAGTAGAGAACAATACGGGACTTTGGTAATTTGAGTGTGACCATTTTGCTGCTGCGCTCCTGGTGGCATGAGCGAAGGTCACCTATTAATGAGAGGATATTTAATAATATTTAAGTGTGTTAGTGATAGTTAAAGGAAACTTTAAAATAAACATTAAATATGTGAATCATGGAAGAGAGATAAATCTTTTGATCTTTATTTCCCATTCCACAAAAGAAAGGATATTAAGAATAGGAGTCTAGATAGGAAAAAAGACCTCAAGGGAGACAAAGAAAGAAATAGGAGGTGGAGATAACAGCCAATGTGCAAATGAGAGGAGAAGACACAACCACAGGTTGGAAATAGTTGATGATGAGTCGAGGCTGATTAAGAACTTTGCCTACAATGCCTAGTATTAAGGTTTTACTAACCAATTATCACAATGTAAATATTTATCATTGTTATTTATTAATATTACTTTGTATTAGCAAATTTAAATAAAACCTGTTTATTTTGGTGGTGAAGAAAACTATTTAATTATGATTATGATGCATTTCTACAGTCAACTAGGAAATGTTTTTTATTTTTCAATCATAATATATATATCTTAAAAAAATTTGGCGCAGTATAAAATATGTTAACTTTAAATTAATAAATAATTTTTGTGTCTGTAACAAATATATTTTTACATCATTTATCAATATTTTTGGATCCCCAAACCCTATCTATCTGCGAAATAGAATCAAAATCCATGTTTTATTAATTTTTAAGCATTCACTTGCCTACTAGACATTATGGAGGGGGGGGGG
>CABFWB010005072.1:0-32391 GCA_902151455.1 Timema bartmani
AATTCAATTAAACTTCTTGGAGAACTCACTATTGTAATTTTCCCCACACAAGCTTTCGACTCGTAGGTTAATTCTAGTGTGTAAATATCAGAACGGCCAATGTATTTTATAGCCGAAGCCAATTTTTTACTACGTTCGAGCATATTGAGATAGAGTTCTGTAGCCAATTCAGCAATATCATACAACAAGCCAAAGATTTGACTTATTACTGCTATTTGTTCAACTCTTTCTTTAACTGATGTAATAATTATTGTGTCTAGAATTTCAAAATATAATTCCACTTTAAATCTCAACTGTCGATCTTCTAATGGCTAATCCCTTGACTTATTGATTTTTTTCTTCTAGTTAGTTACTCATTTCAAAAGCTGTGTTGTTTGCCAGCTCACGTGATTCACTTTTTTTTTTAATGCCTCTTCTGTTCTGAATTCTTTTAAAAAGTTTGTTTTTGATTTCAGTTGTTGAAGCGTCAAATAAATGTAAAATTATAATATTATTTCTGAAAGCGTTTACTAGTAATGTTAATTTCATCCTAAATTATAACAAACATATCATATTGTCATTTTCAAACGAGCTAAAATGTTAAATCATTTATTTTTAAAATAAAATTACCGTTTATCTAAGTTTTTATTAAAATTAAGACAAAACTATTGATACTAGCGCGAAATTGAAAAGTTATTTTTTGTGGCGTTCAGATCGAGGATTAAAATTGAAATGAAAATATATCGTTACAACTATTGACTGTGTAGACATGAGTCAGTTTATAAAAGTCTGTGAATGTGAAGTTCAGGGAGGCACGGGGGTGGGGGGAGGGGGAAGAAGCACAGTAATAAGCACGGGGGAAGGATGGGGCTGGAGGAAGGTTTGGGGAGTTTTGGGGAAATAACCTCTTGCAGTGGACTAACAACTGTCCAAAGTTCAGCTTTCGCCTAATTATTCTCAACGTCAAACCTATTTTTTCCCTGTGCTATTAGAAGTATCTATGACGCCATACCAAAAAGCCAGTGTGGACCAACCCAAGGCCCGCAATATACTTTCTTCTGACCTGTAAATTTCAATTGGTATTAAATCAATAATGAAAGGGGGAGAAACCCCGATCTGCATATTTGAAAAACTTGCAGAACAAAACCAAGCTCAGTTATCTTCATAACTATATTGGTATAGTCTTAATACTACTAGATTGTTCTTGTAAACAGGCTAAGTAATCTCACTAACTATATTGGTATAGTATTAATACTACTAGATTGTAGTTGAAAACAAGCTCAGTAATTTCACTAACTATATTGGTATAGTAATAACACTACTAGATTGTACTTGTAAACAGGCTAAGTAATCTCACTAACTATATTGGTATAGTATTAATACTACTAGATTGTAGTTGAAAACAAGCTCAAGTAATTTCACTAACTATATTGGTATAGTAATAACATTACTAGATTGTACTTGTAAACAAGCTAAGTAATCTCACTAACTATATTGGTATAGTCATAGATTGTACTTGTTTAGTGGTTATAATCCCCATGAGTGGGCAAGAAGGTCCAAATCTCTAGCTCATTATTTATTCCAGTTTTATGGTAACGGCGATAAAGTCTGACTAATACTTTATTTCCCAGTGCACCACGGCCTGTTAACCACTCGAGCTATCCTAGCCCCTATCATTAAATTACACTAATAGGTAAATGGTGAGGAATATATAATCATTTTGTAACTTTGTCCATATTCGCGTGGAGAAAGAGTGAAAAACCCCATCTGGTATTTTAACCTTGACCTCTCACATCTCTGGTAATTCAGAGGAAACGAAACTGACTCCTTTTTTATCATGATCAGCAGTGCAGGGAATAAGGTTACTTGATAAGCTAGACTGAAATTACCAGCATGTTTGTGAGTATGTAGCTAATGGCGGTAATACACGACTGAAATTACCAGCATGTTTGTGTATATAGCTTATGGTGGTAGTATACGACTGAAATTATCAGCATGTTAGTTTATATAGCTTATGGTGATAATACACGACTGAAATTACCAGCATGTTTGTGTGTATGTAGATAATGGCGGTAATACACGACTGAAATTACCAGCATGTTTGTGTATATAGCTTATGGTGGTAGTATACGACTGAAATTACCAGCATGTATAGTGTATATAGCTTATGGTGATAATACACGACTTTAATTACCAACATGTTTGTGTGTATAGCTTATGGTGATAATACACGACTTGAATTACCAACATGTTTGTGTATATAGCTTATGGTGATAATAAACGACTTGAATTACCAACATGTTTGTGTGTATGTAGCTAATGGTGGTAATACACGACTGAAATTACCAGCATGTTTGTGTATATAGCTTATGGTGGTAGTATACGACTGAAATTACCAGCATGTTTGTGTATATAGCTAATGGTGGTATTACACTGTCACATTTGTCTTTAAACGTTATCTGAAGAGAGAAATATGATGTAACTTTAATGACCCATCAAAGATCTTTTATAAAATAAAATCTTTTAAAAATCCTTTATAAAACTTTTATATAATAGAACCTGCTATTGGGGTTTTTCAGAGAAAATATCGAAACCTAGAAATGTAACCTATACTTGCAACGCCATTAAAAATATTTTAGTCCAATATGAAGACAAAAACTATAAAATTAGGCTATGGTACAAATGTGTTTTTTTATCTTAATTAATAAAGCATCTTTGGTGACAACATTTTCAAAAGTTTCGCAGCCCATTTGGAAATATGTTTGACATGATTGGGGGTCAATTTTTGTGAATCAGTGAATCACGTAAATAGTACGAACATGTTAAAAAATATGATGTAATGTAAAAACACATTTTATCAAAAGTGGTGTCAACACTTTTATCATTATATTTTATAAAATAAATATGACAGTGGAATAACGCCATAACACACTATCGAGACAAAATATCGTAGCTGTTCAGGATGTTGCCGTACCAGCGTCTGTCAGAATGTTTATCGATATGGACCTCTGGTAGCTTATAATATTACATTGAGGATAACCAGATATACAAATAACTGTGACTGTGCGTGCAGATGGCTTGGAAACATCGAATATTTGAATATTCACGTAGAAATACGTTAATACTGTAAACGAAACAAATTGTCACTGTTACTGAAACTGATTAAAATGGAATTAACTCATCCAAAAGCTTGCAATGTTCGGCTCTCTGCAACATTTTCATGAAATACAGTATGATGTTGGTGGAATAATCTAAAGTACAGTAAATTACACATTTTTGAAAACTCATAGCGTGTTACAAAATTTTGTTCATGAAATTATAGGTAGTTCTAGCCCCTACCATATAAGACACGACGCTAAAAATTAAACTAGTTTATCGATAAACACACAAAGGAAAGTTCAGTTTTGGTGTGTTTTTGTTCTGTCTTAAAAAAAGTCTAAAGCTTTGTTTTGATGAAAAAAATCGTTCTCGTTTGGGCTATACGCATATTAGGTATTAACTACGGTTAAATGTCGGGAACGAGGAAGATTGACTTTAGATTAAGTGTACCCACATTTAACTAAAAACATTTAGGAAAATCCCCCCTCAGTAAACCCGACTAAGATTCGAACCCAAAGCTACACGTAAGTTCTAGTCTGTTGTGAGAGTGGCTTAGACCAACGAAGTGGGTTTCTGACGAGTTGAGCTATTCTCGATCATGATCGTTCATAGCTCCCCAATGGCCTTAATCGTTTCTCGAGTCTGATCGTTCATAACCCCCCCAATGGCCTGAATCGTTTCTCGAGCCTGATCGTTCATAACCCCCCCAATGGTCCGAATCGTTTCTCGAGCCTGATCGTTCATNTATTCTCGATCATGATCGTTCATAGCTCCCCAATGGCCTTAATCGTTTCTCGAGTCTGATCGTTCATAACCCCCCCAATGGCCTGAATCGTTTCTCGAGCCTGATCGTTCATAGCCCCCCCAATGGCCTGGATAGTTTCTCGAGCCTGATCGTTCATAACCCCCCAATGGCCTGGATCGGTGATCAGATGATTCCTTGGAGACTGGTCTTTCAATTTAATTTTCTACCCTGGAAATTTAAACGTTTGAGAAAGTGATGAATCCAAAGAAACTTCAAGTGAAATTGTTTGTTTTAAATACTAGCCTTAGAAAATGTATGTTTGTTTACACTTATGAAATTGGTAGTGTATGCCTCTGCTTTATCACTATATTTAATAGTTTCAACCTAATTTGGAATGTACTTTTTGACTGCGATACTTTTTGTTTTATTAGGCCTACTCTTCGTGAGAGTGTCATAAACGTGTTTTCTTAGTTAAATGATTTAACCTAAATGTAATATTAATGACAATCGACAGACCAAGAATTTGAACACGCGCTACCTTTATTAATACTGAGTGTTTGGAGGTTTTTTTAATATTAGATAGCTAGAAATATACTCACCTACGTCACAGGATAGGGGAAAATCCTCATACATATTGATAATATTATAAATCACAATGGGGAACCCTAAAACGTAATATATTTAAAGGAATAATAGGAATAGTCTAGTTCCAAAATGGCGTCGAGGCAAAGAAAGTATTTTAGTTTTTTAATTTTGATGTTTCACAAATTGATATGTGATTATTGTTCACAAGATCAATCGTTCCTGATAGTTGAATCAATACCAATCTATTGAGAAGATTAATGACAGCATGAAATGTAAAAGGTGCTGGGTTCGATTACGGTTCCAGGCTGCCATTTTTCACTTAACTGAAGATATTTTAAGGCGAAATAGTTATTGTGCTTAGAATAAAACCTATTCACACCTAATAAAGCTAATCTACGTACGTGTTTAAGTTCGGGACATATAATAAAGTTAACATAATATTAATGTTTCGTTTGCACGCCAACCTGTAGGAATCATTAGTAACCCTGGCCGTATTTAGCGTGAACCAACATCGCCTTGTGTGTATCCGAGACAAGGACACTGAAGAAAAGGTTAAATCAATCAAAGCTTTGAGATGTAGTGCTGGGGAATAGAAAAGAATGTTGCCTACTTTAAATTTATTTTGTATAAAACTTAAGAATTAATCACTATCTATTATTTAAGTAAATAATTTTTTTATAAAAATGAACATATAATTTTACTCATTATGTAAAACACTTCCCGGCCCTTTACTCATTTATAGCAAAAGAGTTATAACTATTTTCTGAAAATGGCAAATTTTCAAATAATAGTGATCAAAACCCATAACCAATTTTTTTCCTGGAAAAAAAAGGTATGGTGTAATTTTTCATTTCAAGCAATCCCCATTTATAATGTTTAAACAAAATCGTAAAAGCTCTTTTAGAAAATTCCAAATTTTTATAAATCAATAGTCAGTACCGTTAACTTGAGTTCAAGAAACATAATAAAACAAATTATCCTGAGGCATGGCCATAAAACACCTATACATCGAGTTTGAACAAAATCTATCAAACAGCTCCGGATAAGCACAGACAGACAAAATTGTAAAATTTGATATTTCGGTCTTGATGGTACATTAAACGTAAAGAATAATATTGGGGTATAAAATTTTTACGATTACAATAATTTTTTCAAATCATCGGAAACTACTTTCAAACCGGTTTGAACCATCGCTTTCCACCTAGAGAAACTAAAGAATATAAACCATAGTAATATCCAACATCCTCCAAAGTAACTTCTTCACACATAATGTTCTGAGCTTGAACTTAAGATATCGGTTCCTCTATTCTTAAGATCTCATATCCGGTCCAATGACCCAAATGTTAGATGCATAACTACGTTCGAACAAGAACTAACACCAAAGTGAGTTTTGTTTTGTACGCTTCCCCTGACATCAGAGAAATTAAGATCAGTGAAAAAGTTTTTTAATTTTAAAATAATTATTTTTCAATTTTATCCTAGATTTTTCTAGTATAAGACAAATGTTTAACGGTCTTTATTGTTTTATAGCTAAGACTGCCTAAGGCGACACTACAGCGTGACTATTGGACCGTGTTGGGCCCTAACTTCCTATGTCCATTCAGGGTTCGAGTCCCGTTTAAATATATTGAGGTTGGTTTTTCAACAAGTGTTTCCCACTCTCCCTCCACGCAGTTGCACCATTCAAATAATTTATTCCACTATTAGTTCCTAGATTTAATTCATCTCTCTACAAATGTCCACAAACCCTCTGTCACTTTTCATGTATATTCTATCTTCCTCATCCCTACATATTTAACGTATGATTAAAATTTGGATGAGGTCTAAGACATGGTAGAAATTAAAAAATAAACTCACTAATATTTTAGCACCATGTCTTACTACCCGTTCGGTTTACACGCTTATGCACTAATTACGCTAATGGTTTTAGGAACTTGGAAAGTTATATTTAGAGGAAGAGTAACCACATTTGCATGGAAGGAAAGTGGAAAACCATTTTGTAAAAATACCCTCAGTACACCCAACCGAGATTCGAACCTAGATATCCCCGTCATTGGCAGTCTAGTATACTGCGAGAGTAGCGCGTTAGACCACTCCACCACCAACGTGAGTATTAACTTTTGTTAGTTCCTCAATTATTGTTAATCAAACTTTAGAGCCAATACTTGTTCCTCCTGCGGAGATCCGACTCGTGTCACTTGCGACCTCCGGGCCCTGCTCATGATCTGGCGTGGAGTGTCAGAGGACTCTGGTATCATGGCCCCAACACTTTGTTAGCAGAGAGCACGGCGTTTACTCCTCCTTTCTCCCTCCCACCCCCCACAAACACTTATTTTTCTTGCCTTCTGATCTCTTTCACGGCTGTGGAATTTATCTGCTGCGGGGCCCGATCAGGTGCCGCGTCTCCGTACGACAACGACACAAGCAACTCCATTGAAACGTGACTTAGAAGCGCGGGAAATGGTTTCTTGAGCACGAGCGCAGGGGGAAATAGAGTTGGGTAATTGACGAGCTGCCGTTATACCTAAGACTATCGGAACCGTGTTTAGCCGTAGTTGGCACTAGTGAGAACGCATGAAGCGCCCAAGTGGCAACATTTTGAAGCTTTAGTGTTACATCTGTTTGTGAACATATAGAGAAACAAGTCAGATTCAGATATAGACAGAATAATATATATATTTTGTTTTCAAAAAGTTAGTTCTGTTTGTGATTCTCATTACGATTTAAGAAAGAATTAGGTTTACTTAAGGCGGGTCATATAAAAGATTTGACAAAAGTTTAAAATGGAAACTCAACTTAAGTATTGTAGGGAGTACAAAGATGATGTGTACATAACTAGGTTTAATATACAAATAGACTTGTTACAAATATATACAAATAGATTTGTTAATTAAGATTACAGCCGCATCTAATTATCATGTTCTTTAAATTGAAAATGACATGTACCCCCTTCGATGGCCGTATGGCTTAAGGCGCTAATCTCGCAATAGACTAGACTTCGGATGACGGGGAGATCTTGGTTCAATCCCAGTAGGGTGTAGTGAGGGAGGCTTCCCCTAAATTGTTTTCCACTTTCTCTCCACACAAATGCAGGTACACTTCCTCTAAATCCGATCTTCCTAATCCCCAGCCCATTAGCGTAATTAGTACATAAGCGTACAACCCGAATGAGTATTAATACGTGGTAATAAAAAAAGTGACATCTGGACACGGGAATTGAATCTGGTACCTTTGGCTAATATTTCAAGACTCTTACCACTGAGCTATTCAGGAGACGTCCCACCTCGAATTTATTCTTCACTGATATTTTAAGGCAGAGTCTGTAATGGACGTGCGGAAATCGTCAGGTCAATTGAGATCATGAGCTATCAGATAACGCAGCCACCTTCGACTTAAAAGGGCTTTATGCTGCAAACTGTATGAATGCGCATATCCAAAGTAGTTGGGTTCGATTCCAGGTGTAATTTTTTAAATATAAAGAATACAAACACAAATATATATAATTGTATTTATTTGCTTATTAACCTAGTATCAGGCTTTACTCATCTTTGAGAAAAAAAGTTATGATCCATTAAAATATAAATAATATATGTACTTAATTATTTCTGTTGACTGATTGAGATCATTGTTTCCTATGGCCTATCAATAAATGTGAAAAATGTGGTATTTCTTAGTGTTTTTAGACCGATTTGAATAACTTTCAATACAACAAATCTTACTTTATTTTCTGACACACTATACTTGATTAAGTGTATATTTATTACCATAATACAACAATTATTAAACATGTGTGGAATATCAATAATCACCAATTAGCTCCATGTTTGAGACCCGCCTCGCTGGGGTAGTTAGACAACGCTCTAGTTTCGTGTTGAGTTTGACTGCCGAGGACGGGAATATTGAGGTTCGAATATCAGTCGGGTGAACTGGGGGTGGTTTTACCTAAATGTTTTTCCACTCTCCCTTCATGCAAATGCGGGATAAGTTCCTCTAAATTCAACCCTCCCAATTCCTAATCCATTAGCGTAATTCGTACTTACGTTTATAGCCCGAACGGTTTGTAAGACGCGGTGCTAAATAATAAATGTATGTTTGAGTAATGGTTTTCGATTTAGTGTTGCAAGATTCTGCCACTTCTAGCGCTGTATGCATCAATGCACGCTGGTTATATCAGCGCTTGGAGTGTTTGAACACTGAATTTAAAAAAATTAATTTTAACTAAAATTATAAATTATATTAATATTTATAGCAATGTATGTTTTAAATAATAGCTTTATTACAACATAATTTTAAACTTAAATTTATTCATAATTTTTATTAGGTATACAATTTTATCCTGTTATCTACAATAATAATAAAAGTAAAACTTTATTCTTGTTTGCAAGATTATATATGTTCAGTATAAAATAATCCTAGTGCGTTCAATATTAAGAAATAAGGAGTGAAAACTCCTGCACTAGGCCTTCTGGTATGTTAGTATCTATCTCCCAGGTCAGAAGCAGGAGTGAAAACTGCTGGTACTTTGATACCTATCTCCCAGGACAGAAGCAGGAGTGAAAACTGCTGATATTTTGATACCTATCTACCAGGTCAGAAGCAGGAGTGAAAACTGCAGATATTTGGATACCTATCTCTCAGGTCAGAAGCAGGAGTGAAAACTGCTGATATTTTGATACCTATCTCCTAGGTCAGAAGCAGGAGTGAAAACTGTTGATATTTTGATACCTATTTCCCAAGTCAGAAGAATGAGTGAAAACTGCTAGTATTTTATACCTATCTCCCAAGTCAGAAGAATGAGTGAAAACTGCTAAGTATTTTATACCTATCTCCCAAGTCAGAAGCAGGAGTGAAAACTGCTGTCATTTTTGTAACTTAACTACCTATCTGATCATATTCAGAACTAAAATTAAAAACAAAAGAATGAATAAATTGTATTTATGAAACACCTCAACGCTAGTACAATTTCATCACCTTGTAAAACGTGCTTTTCAGTAAAGAAGTCTACCGGTGACTTTATGTCATCAAGTTTGACCTATTCTTGGAATTGAGACTTGTTTTTTTTTAACCGGTACACCCTCAGCTCACGTCTCAGAATAAGGACTTGTGTATTGGGACATCACGGCCAACTATCAGGTGTGATGGGGGGGAATACGGAATTCCTGGAAGAAAGATACCTTTTTTATCCTGAGGCGAACGCATTTAATTGTTTGTGTTACTGGCTCTGTTTGTAGCCACAACTTGACATTGTCCCCAGAAAGTGATGAAATCGAAACATTCTGGAATACTAGTGAGTTTTATACCTGGACCACCTCTTTACTTTATGATCACAGATGAGCCAAGGGATTATCTACATAGCTTTCAGATTTGGCGCTCAGGGTAAATATTAACAAACCTTTATGGGATACACTTGTTTGGTGTTTACTAGAATAAATACAAAACTATTTTCAATAAGCCTATAAACATACATAGAGCTGTAAACACATTTTAAGAGTTGAAATTTTCAATACCAAAAAGTACCAAAAAAAAGTTTGGATTGATAATAAAATACCTCGGGGCAAGGCCGTAGCCAGGGGAAGGTTTTGGGGGTTCAAACCCCCCCTGAAATTTTAAGAAAAAAATATATATGACTTTATTTATGGTTCAAACAATATCAAAATTAAGATACAAGTACAATTTAGGGGGCTTTGTTGCCATAAAAAACACTTCAGATAGCTTCTAGAACTGTTTATCATCTAGAATTTTTTCTAGCTTCCGGCAATTAGGGAATGTGCCCACCAAACCCCCCCTGAAATTATTGGCTAGCTATGGCCTTGCCTAGGGGAACGAAAGGTAACTGGTATAGGAGCACAGCATGGATATCTTTAAATTTAATGATGCCATTTGTTTTGGACGTCACGACACTAATTCTATTGGCATTTGTGTTTTCCTCCTACCCTATTTGTTCTCCTTCTGATGGATTAGCGTTATAAATGCACTCAAGATAACAATATATTTTAGATTATATTTCTCTTAACTAATTTCTAATCAGGGGTCATCCTTACGAACCATGAGCCCTGTTTTTATTTACTTAAATAAATCTCTTGATTGATAACTAACCGGAAAGGTTCACTCTCTGAGAAATGTGCCTAGTCTGACTTGGAAGGCTGGAGTTCAATTCTTGTCGATTGTACTAGGGGTATTTAATTCCCACAATGGGTTCTTCCAGTACCACCTAGAGATAAGTTCTGGTCACTAATCTTAGTGAACAGTGTGACGTCATACGTCTAGGCCGAATGATGACAACAGGAATTTACTTCCTTTCCTCCCTAAACAAGTCAATTGAACGGCTAAATTAGGGCTGTTAAGTTGTATACCTGTGTGGGGTATGAACTAAGATTATTGTGTTTGTTTGTTTGTTTATTAATTAATCAGGTACTTACTTTGTTACATTATATTCAACACCATTAAAATGTGTTTTAGTGCTCAAATCAAATTATTAATTTTATTTTAATCAAATTTGAAGGTGTTGCCTGTTTTTTTCTTGAGACGTGCATTGTCTAGTCACTTGTACTGTGTTATGTGTTATAGTAGTGTATTAATCAGTATTTAAACATGGGTATGGGGTATAGATGTTGTGTGCCAAATTGACGAGATAATTATGAAAATGGACAGAAGATTCACGGATTCAATTTTCACAATAACGAAAACCTTCGAAGGTAGGCCATATGAACTAGTATTATTTAATGTTAATTTTCATGTACTTAAGTTTATATAATTTCTAAATACATTGTATTCAAGTCTTAAGTAATTTATTTTCATATTATATTCATTTATATTTTAATAAAATGTATTGTTCAAGGGTTCAACAATGATTTATATTCCAGTTTTAGCCGGTTTGATTTTGAAATAATTTGATCTTGTAATTGAACAAATAATACATTTCATACAATATATTTGGCTGTTTTTTAAATAAAAATATTATTATTTTAAACATTGAATTAATTCTATAGTTTTAATTGATAGAAAATCTTGTTATTTCAATAATAATAAGACTATTTATTGTATTAATTAAATGATGCAATGCAATCATTCTCGCCTCACAAAAAAAACATAAAATTTAATTTTTTTAACTTATGTACCGACCAGTTAGGGCTAAATTAAATGATAGGTAACTTAATAGCACTTAAACCCTATGCATGACTTATTTGGTGCTGACTGACAGTTCACAGCTGACAGCTGACGGCTTTGAAACGTTACCAGACCAAATTATTAATCCCTACGTTGAACCATATGATCTACAAAAAACATGTGTTTAACAGCTGTAACTTCTGACAGTCAAAATTTAGGTATATACCTAAATGTTGAGTGTCAGAAGTCAGCTGCGAGCTGTCAGTCAGCACCAAATAAGTCGTGGAGCTACTGTACAAAGCCGCATTGGTTCTTACGTGGACTAAACTTCGAGCACATTTAAGTATGGTTAGATAGTGAGAGAAAGGTAGAATTTAGAGGAAATATATCTGAATTTACGTGGAAAAAGTGTGGAAAAACAGTTAGGAAAAACAATCCTTAGTACACCCAGGTAGAATTCGAACCCTGACCTTCAATTAGTCAGCAAACTAGACTAAATGAACTTGACAATTATATAACACGTACCCACTAGCGCTGGTAAAAATGTAAGTGAATCGAATAGTCGCAGGCAGATAGTACTTTACGTCCTTTATTAAACTACTCTTAATTTTAGGGTTAAACAGACACACAGACAAATGGCATTCCAAAAAACAAATTTTTAGGTTTCGGGGGGTAATGAAACGTTGACATCCATCAACATTTCGGGTTAGATTAGTTTTTACAGTCGCAATACTTTACCTTTAGTGTTCAAAAATTTAAAAAATATATATATTTGCGTTTAGCTTGAAAATTATTGGTTTTATTAAAATATGTTTCAAATAAACGAATGTTATTATAAATATACATATCTTCAATGATAAGTAATTTCATATCTCAAATAATTTTGGAGATGTGATAAAAATTGAGAATTTACGCTTTAGACCGGAACCCTTAAAGTCATTTTGCCGAAAAAATGAGAGTAGCCATTTTGTTTATAATATTTATCAATGCTTAGAAATGAAATTTAATCAAACTCACTAGATCCGATTTTGAGAAATCGATTTTTTTTTCTCTTTTTGCCCTTCAGTAAACTACCCTTAGTTTTAAAGTTAGATATCCAATTCCGAAAACTTCTCGGGGCAACCCTATGAAAACTCTAGATACCAAGTTTTAGCCCTATTGATAAAATAGTTTAGGCTCTAGCCCGAGGTACAAACAGATAGACGGAAATTCAAAAACAACTTTTTCAGATTTGGGGGGCCGTGAAAAGTCGAAATTCATCAAAATCTTGAGTTCGATTTTTTTGACGATCACGATAGACCTGTAAGATAGCGATAAAGTAAAAAGTGAAATAGATTAAAATAACATATAGACCTATATTGTTCTCTCTTGTCAGTAAAATAGATCAATATACTTTTCTAGTATACGTAATTATTTACTTAATTGGGAGAACTACAGCTTTAGCACACTGTAAATAATAAAACGAATAAAATATTGCATATGTAGTGATAAAATGCTATATTACTTAAAATATGGTGTGGACTCATATAAACAATTAGTTCAATCAGTCTTATACCTCAAACTTGGGGGAAAAAACAAAACTAAGTAAAGCTGCCATACCTACAATATTTCCTAGGATTTGTCATCACAATGTAGCTCGTGTAAGTCTTCAGATTAAAAAAGAAGAATAAGGGATAAAAAACAAGTTCAGAGCCCAGAATAGAACCCAATACCTCTGGGAGTCAGAAGGGATAGCACGTATATGCTACCGAATTTTCCATATTTCTAAAATTCTCTCTGCATCTTGAATATATTTTATTTTATTGCTTTAAAACCTAACACTTTTATCGAGGTTTAATTTTGAAAAATAATACAAAGACACCATTGGGATATTTTGTAGCACTGCGTCTTACTGCCCGTTCGGGTTATATACCTATGTACTAATCACACTAATGGTTTAGAGATTAGGAATGTTTAATTCAGAGGACATGAACCCACATTTTCATGGAAGAAGAGTGAAAAACCATTTAAGAAAAAGCAGCCTCAGTTCACCCAGCCGGTTTCAAACCCCAATCTCCCTGTCTTCGGCAGTCTAGTATAACACTATAGTAGCGCGTTAGATCACGCGGCCACCGAAGAGGGTGATATACTTTTTAACATTATGTATAATTGTAAACTTTGTTTATAGATCTACATGATATTTATGGTCTTCTGTCAAGTATATTAAACCAAATTTAAGTTATGTTACATTTGTAATAAAAAGATACAATTTTTCTCTAAAGTTAGGTTTAACTGCGATGTTGTCAAAAGTTAAAGATAGAACCAACATCTCTTGAAGTACACACGAAGTAACACTACTAAAAGGCCTAAATATATAATAATTCAAAGTAACACCATCTTTGGGATCAAACTATGCATGTTTCTATCAAACTTGGAAATAGATTTGTAAACTTATGAATTTCATTGTCCTAGCTTACTAATTAATTTAATGTGAAAATATATCTTGCTTTTTATATTTTCTTTATATTAATATTGTTCCTTCAAGTAATGTTTTATATTTGATATTTTTTAAACAAAAAATAATTTCAAATTAATACTTTTGCCAGAGGTAATCTCTGTGTATCCTACACAAACAATATGGTGTCAGGTAAGTTTTAATGTCCAAGAAATATATGTTTTCATAATCATTACAATATTACCTGCACTTAAGCAGGTCACATTTAATATAAGACGTACCAAAACAACACACACAATTATTTAGGGTTAGCGAGCCCAACGGTTCGTTGTGAGGTACAAGTTGGCCTAGTCGTGTGACGTCACAGCAGTTCGAGCAGGCCTTCTCTCTAGATGATGGTTACCCTCCCTCCTGCGTAATGCTAGTGCATTCACTCAACCCTTAACGGTGCAAAGAATCCGTAATCATCTCGGTGGTNGTCGGAATTTTGTGCTGGCGATCAGGGTTTAATCCTCGGTCCCGGCACAGATTTATCTGATTGCCGAACCCTTCCTTCACCTCTGACAAGATGTGTATTAATCACAACTTGTGAATGTGTGGAATGCCAGGCCTACACCGTGGTTCGGATCCCACGTTAAGCTGTAGGTCCTCCATTTCATCTCACAATCACCCTACATTACACATTAGCGTTAGTGCGTACAAACATAACGGGTAGTAAGACGCGGTGATAATAATAATAAAATTAAAATAATAGCAATAATAATAATTTCAACTAATAACTATATCAATAAAAAGAGGACTTATAAGAACAAACAAACTTTTGATTAGCAAATTCGTAATTTGTATTACAACTCTAACCAAGAAGTCACTGACACAATAAATTTAATAAATATTTACGTTGGCCTAAAATGTTTTAGTATCCATTGAAACAATAAGTATTTAACTACAAATAATTTGTTATCCTACTAAACTTTGTAATCTAATTACAGGAACATTTTTGTTTTATGCCGCTTACTTGTCTGCACATTAGAGATAAGTTTAAAGAGTTGTTGGTTAGGTCATGTAGGAGATAGGGTGAGAGACACGTTAGGTCATGTAGGAGATAAGGCGAGGGAGACGTTAGGTCATGTAGGGGATAGGGCGAAGACACACGTTAGATCATGTAGGAGATAGGGCTAGAGAGACGTTAGGTCATATAGGAGATAGGGTGAGGGAGACGTTAGGTCATGTAGGAGATAGGGTGAGAGACACGTTAGATCATGTAGGAGATAGGACTAGAGAGACGTTAGGTCATATAGGAGATAGGGTGAGAGACACGTTAGGTCATGTAGGAGATAAGGCGAGGGAGACGTTAGGTCATGTAGGGGATAGGGCGAAGACACACGTTAGATCATGTAGGAGATAGGGCTAGAAAGACGTTAGGTTATGTAGGAGATAGAATGAGAGACACGTTAGGTCATGTAGGGGATAGGGCGAGGGAGACGTTAGGTCATGTAGGAGATAGGGCTAGAGACGTTAGGTCATGTAAGAGATAGGGCGAGATACACGTTAGGTCATGTAGGAGATAGGGTGAGGGAGATGTTAGGTGATGTAGGAGATATAGCTAGAGAAACGTTAGGTCATATAGGAGAATAGGGTGAGGGAGATGTTAGGTCATGTAGGAGATAGGGCGAGAGAGAAGTTAGGTAATGTAGGAGATAGGGCGAGGGAGATGTTAGGTCATGTAGGAGATAAGGCGAGGGAGATGTTAGGTCATGTAGGAGATAGGGGGATGGAGATGTTAGATCGTGTAGGAAATATGGCAAGGGAGGTGTTAGTTAATCATTCTCTACAACATAAGGTATTAATTTCAATATTTTTTAATTACTATCCGCCACTGGGTTGCTAAGGGGTGTAATGCAGAGTGGTATATGCTTTAGATCATAAGGCCTACTTAAAACATATACTGAGAGAGCGACATTAAAAAAAGTATATTGTTATTATCTTGAGAAAAAAAATTCCAACTTAGTATCTGTATATTGCAAAATGAAAAGAGTAGGTCCCTTATATAAAACAATAAGATTAACCCTGTCCCTATAATTTTTTACCAAATATTAAAAAAAAGTTATTTTGAACATTGATGTCCAGCTTTAAATCATGTTCTAAAATTAATTTTGTTTGGTAGATAAATTCAACAAGTTTAGGAATTGATTCATGTCGAAGAAAGAGCTACAAATTTGTTACACAAACAGCACATTCCATGTTTACTCAAATTATATCAAACTACCAAATATTACATTCCAAAATGTTGTATTTCGTTGACGTTCATAAAAAGACGAAACAAGTGTCGCATTTCTTGGTTCTTCCACCACGGGCTGCATATAATCACGAATAGGGCAGCTTATTTCACTTGCCATGGTCTAAACTTCAAGGGGTCGCTCTCACAATAGACTGAGCTGCTTGTTTTACTTGCCATGGTCTAAACTTCAAGAGGTCGCTCTCACAATAGACTGAGCTGCTTGTTTGACTTGCCATGGTCTAAACTTCCAGGGGTCGCTCTCACAATAGACTGAGCTGCTTATTTCACTTGCCATGCTCTAAACTTCAAGGGGTCGCTCTCACAGTAGACTGAGCTTCTTTTTTCACTTGCCATGGTCTAAACTTCAAGGGGTCGCTCTCACAATAGACTGAGCTGCTTATTTCACTTGCCGTGTTCTAAACTTCAAGGGGTCGCTCTCACAGTAGACTGAGTTGCTTATTTCACTTGCCATGGTTTAAACTTCAAGGGGTTGCTCTCACAATAGACTGAGCTGCTTGTTTGACTTGCTATGGTCTAAACTTCAAGGGGTTGCTTTAACAATAGACTGAGCTGCTTGTTTGACTTGCTATGGTCTAAACTTCAAGGGGTCGCTCTCACAATAGACTGAGCTGCTTGTTTGATTTGCCATGGTCTAAACTTCAAGGGGTCGCTCTCACAATAGACTGAGCTGCTTATTTCACTTGCTATGGTCTAAACTTCAAGGGGTCGCTCTCACAATAGACTGAGCTGCTTGTTTGACTTGCCATGGTCTAAACTTCAAGGGGTTGCTCTCACAATAGACTGAGCTGCTTGCTTGACTTGCCATGGTCTAAACTTCAAGGGGTTGCTCTCACAATAGACTGAGCTGCTTGTTTGACTTGCCATGGTCTAAACTTCCAGGGGTCGCTCTCACAATAGACTGAGCTGCTTGCTTGACTTGCCATGGTCTAAACTTCAAGGGGTTGCTTTCACAATAGACTGAGCTGCTTGTTTGACTTGCTATGGTCTAAACTTCAAGGGGTCGCTCTCACAATAGACTGAGCTGTTTGTTTGATTTGCCATGGTCTAAAGATACGAGCGTCGTTTTCTTAAACTGATGGTATCCGACACCTTAGCTCAGTTGGTAGCGTGTCTGTAAATTGAGCTAAGGGGTCCAGGTTTCGATTCCCGGGATGGCCGAAAATGTATCATTGATGAAAATATTGGTTCACCCTTTAACATTAATAAATTAACGACCGGGGAATGGATGTTGTGTCTATCCTGGTCATAAGATATATGAAGCAACGACAGGTCTAGCACGCTAGTAATGGAAAATATATGGCTTGAATAAAAAACTGGCCCAGGCCACAGCCTGGAAACAATAATGGATGTATAGTAAAAGTTGTCCACTCTACCTCCACGCAAACTTGGATACACTTCCGCTATATTCAACTTTACTCATCCCTAACACTTTAGTATAATTAGAACACAATGATATAACCCGAACGGGTAATAAGATGCGGTGCAAAAATAAACCGTAAATAATGTGGAAGGCGCTGGATGTGCGTTGTTCTGGTTTGCCATTGACGTGGAATTCTGATCGGGTGTGCAAGATTTTATCATACGTTTGGTTTCCTTTAAATTAATTTGACCATCAACATTTTACTCCACAGTTTTATCAAACGTATAACTATAATCTATAAATGCTGAATAAATTATTGCAAATCATTACATTTGACGAGTTCTGGGGGGTCAAACTTGATATTTTATACTTTTTACTTACCACTGTTAGGGTAATGTCTGGGTCTGAAGTTTAATGTTACTAGACATTCATATGAGGTGAAGCTTCAAAGTCATTTTTAGGGAAAATAAATTATCCACTTTGTTTGTAATTTTAAATAGTGTCTAGAGAAAAATAACTAATCAAAATTGCTAGCGGAGATTTCCGGATTATCAATTTTTTTCTCTTTTTGCCCTTCAGATAATAGGGTTAGCTATCTTAAATTTCAAAAACTTCTAGGGGGAGCCTATGAAAATCCCAGAGACCAAATTTTAGCCCAAACAGTAAAGTAGTTTCGGATCTAGCCAAAGGTACAGACAGACAGACAGACATGCAGAAAGATGGCATTGCTAAAATAACTTTTTCCGTTTCAGGGGGTCATGAAACGTCGAAATTTACCACAATCTCCAGTTTGTTTTTTTTGACCATAAAAATACTTCGAGGGGTTGAGATAAAGTAAAATGTTTTATTGTGTTTATATAGGTTTTTGTAGGGCAGCAACTTGGAAATAAAAGATCCCAATTGTCTCACCATGACCTAAACAATATAAAATACTAAAATACCCCCATAGTACTGTATTTACAGTGATGTACGTATTGGTTACCAAGCTATCAGTATTTTTTAATCTAGTAAGTAAGTTCTAGCTTGTATTGATTTATTGTCGTTCGTGGAGGGTTGCCTGCAAGTAAGGGGCGACGCAGTAGAGAAGATCGGAATATTTACACAGTTCCCACCCTACATTTAATACTGTCTGACAGCACGTGGCCCGCGCGCCCCTGTTTGAACAGCCCCAATTAACATCTCGCCCTGTTTACTCGACTCTTGTGACGTCACGCTTCAAACCGTGGGTGTAAAGGGTTAGAGTTCCTTAAGTACCTTCATACAGTGACGTGTGTTTTATAGTTTCATACTCCGGTATTCAATAATAGGCTAATAGCATATGAAGGATACAGGGGAATAGAGGGAGAGTTTATTTGTAACTCGAAAAGAAAAAAGTTATTGCTGCCATTCGTTAGAAAATAATGAGACCTTTCTAATGCACTTTTAGATTATGATTAAAATAGGTTTCTGTCGTAAGTTATTTAAATTAATTAAAAATAAAGTAGTTCCTGGGTTTACTGGGTTTGAGATGTAAACATTGTCCTGGAAAATTTGTGTAGTGTGAGTTTCCCTCTTTTTAAATTGTACCCTTCATATGGGATTTAAAAAAATCTCGCCCAAGATTTTTAATTTCAAATTTGTACTTATTGCACCAAATATCTACAAAGTGAGATCCCCAGATACTCTATACACTTTTTACGAGTCTTACCCAAGTACTGTACATACCTGGTGGAGATTCAGGACAGCGAAATGGAGCTCATGGAATCTAATAGGATCTAGATGTGCTATGCAGCCCTCTCTTGCTCAAGTATGTGATTATATATTTGACGTAATATGTATGTTTTTGATCAAATGTGTATTTACTTCTCTTATTATCTTACCCTTGTCCTACTATGTATACACTCGGTCTACTATATATATATATATATATATATATATATATATATATATACGTGACACGCTCTGTACACTTGATCATATATATATATAATTAAACTACTAGGCCTATATATGTAACTGCTCATATATATATATAATTAAACGATTAGGCCTATATATAAATCCTCCTTATATATATGTTTATTTTTTTACTGTAAAAGTGCTGAATGTGATGAGTTTGTAAAGTCGCCGGTGATTTTACAAGGCCACTGGTTCACATGAGGAATGTAAAAGTAGGCCTATTTATTATTTCATATATTCGCTGAACATTTTACAAAATCACCGGTGAGTTTACAAAATTACCATAAACCACCTGTGAATGTTAGTAAGTCACGTCAAGATTAGGTTTGGTTAGGTTAGTTTAGACAAGCTTAGACTAGTTTATTTTAGCTTAGGTTAGGTTGGACTAGGTTAGTTTAGGTTAGTTTGGATTTATGTTCTATATTATAATATATTACAGTTCATGTTTCATACTTTCACCAAACTGCATTGGGAAATTTATAAAATCATTGGTAAATTTAGATAAATTCTATTATTTGTTAAGTAAACTATCACTTCTGGTGATTCTATACATTCATTGGTTATTTTACAAAATAACGAATTCAGCACATTCACAGTAACATATTCACTTGGCCTACTATAGGGGCTCCCTTCTATCTCTCTCTCTCTCTCTCTCTCTCTCTCTAATGTGAGACAAAATCTAGTGT
Source organism: Timema bartmani (assembly GCA_902151455.1). Lineage (NCBI taxonomy): Eukaryota > Metazoa > Arthropoda > Insecta > Phasmatodea > Timematidae > Timema > Timema bartmani. The sequence continues at coordinate 20,233 of CABFWB010005072.1, forward strand.
TTTTACTCAGAAAATAAATATATTAATTATAAAATTTCGCTTGTATTTAATTTACTTATTGCTATTAAAGTATTCTAAGATTTCATATCACTCGATTTGTTACCAATACTTTTGTCTAAAAATAACCAAACAATTAAAATAATCTAATCAACCAAATCGTAAAAATATTACGTAAGATAGACCGGGAGGTGGGGTGAGTTGACGGAAAATCTTATGATCCCTTACGTGGGGGGAGGGGAGAATCGAAAATCATGAAAAAAAGATCTATGTAATTTAAGGACATCCCTTTATCTTGGGAGCAGTGGGTATCGTATATCAGCAGTTCCCAAACTTTTTGTATCGCGGAGCACTTTTCAGGAGAGAAATTTGTCACAAAGCACTAAAGTTGCCTTGATGCTAAAGGCATGCACATTCAATTTTTGCTATATTTACCTAACTGCATTTTTAAAAGTTGTTAGTCGATATTTTATCGTATAGTAAAAACACGAAATATTTTTAGATTTCTAAATAGCTTAAATTTTGATCCAAACTTAATTTTTCCTATTGAAAGTCACTAAAAATTGCAACTTTAAATATCGTTTTCTCAAAACAACAATTTTGCACATAAGTGTCTTTGGTATAAACGGCAACGATATTTTCACATAGACTCTACATAGATACTAAACCGAATTACAGCAGTATTCACAATGGAAACGAATGTTTAAGCATTTGCGCATGCTAAACATCTAGTTTTATTTCATTATAAATGTTATTTTCTCCATTAATTTCAGAAAAATAAGGAACTTAACTACATAAACGCAAAACAACAACCAAAAACATAAATTAACCTAAAGCAACACATTTGATAACGAATTCAAAGCAGGTATTGTAAATTCACAATGTTACCCACACAGATAGTGTTAAAAACATTTTCATGGCTGCAAAAAAAGTCACTTGGCATAAAAAATAATGATAAAATATAGACCGCGAACTTAATTTCCAATGAGAGGGATGGGACTGCTGTGTTTTGATTTGCACAATGTGGCTATATCTGGTTGAATTTGGGACAAGCTGCAACCAAATATCTGGCTCTGCGTTGAGCCGGGATCTTTTGTTTTAGTAGCCACATAGGCGCAGAATCCTGATCCACATAAGTGAGTTATTGCAAAGGGAAGAAGGATTATGTTCGCTCTGTCTGACAAAACTTTAAATTCGTCTCGTAGCTGACATCAAAATTCTGTTAGTGACTTTTTAGTTGAAAAATTTTCTTTCTTTCTTGGGTTTTCCAACATTCAAATAATATAATAATATTGTAGTGCTACTTGATTTGTTTCGACTCTCGACTGTATACTGACTGAACTTCAACTGACTGAAGGTGCGAAGAAACACGAATTTTTAGTATTCAATAGAAAATTCCCAGAAAATTCTGGAAAGGTGTCGAAGCAAACAATCGTATCTGAAAGCTCGGCGAAGTTCTCACAGAGACGGGGTGAACTGGCATCCTCTAGTCTCTCTGTCTGGTTTCACCGCCTGCAGTCTGTAAATAATTTCTACCCAATACTTACCTATACACAGTTCATGGATGCACAAATTCACAGTTTTTATATCTTGTCACATTTTATTTATTTTTATTTCCAATCTATTCGCGGAGCACTTGGAGATGCTTTGCGGAGCACACTTTGGGAACCGCTGATCTATATCATATTTGAGTTGAGTTCTTCCCCTAACAATGCAGCAGTGACCCCGTTAATTGATGTTCTGCTAATAACCCAAAAGGGTGGTGAAACGTGGCGGGAAAAAAGTGTAGTCGCGAGTAAAAAACACTTGAAATGTTTACAGAAACCACCTGTAGGGAGACAATAGCCCTGTGATGATTGTGTACAAGCTTTAAGAACAAAGTTACAAGATTATTACATGGGAGCTGGAGGAGATTAAAAACAATTCAAAATAGAAGAGTAGGTTTTGTTATTGTTAGCATTTCAACTAACAAATGTTCTTGTTGGACAACGGTTCTCAAACTGTGCGCCGTGGCACCCCTAGGTAAGCCTACTGCGGAATACGTCATCAGTAAGTAACCGTGCTGGTTATTTAAAATGAAATAAAAATAATACTTTATATATATCCTATGTATGTATATAATAATACTGGTATATATATATACTATTTATATAATAATACTTATGTATATAATTTTTTCAAATGGCTTCTAGGTGCTTATGGCATGAATACTTACTAAGTTGTTCAGATATAACTATTTAATATTTATAGTGGCCTAGAGCCAGGGCCGTTTTAAGAAAATGTGAGGCCTGGAGCAAAAAAAAAAAACTCAAAGTACGGCAGTTTTTCAGTTTTAGCACTAAGCTGTTATAATATGTTGATATTTACTCAGTACTTATGCTACTTAATAATTTATAATGTTTTATAGAATATTGATCAACCCATTAAATGAGTGTACTTTATTAATAGCAAACAATCAAATTAAGTTAACAAAAGTAAATTCCTCTTTGCACCATTGCACTGAGTTGTCTGTAGACCGACAGTGGTAGCACAATGATGGCGTATTCTACTGTACTGAGGCATATCACTCGAATAACGTTAATCTTAAATTACATAAAGTTAGGGTTTTCGGGAATATGGAATAGAATCCTATCCCTATGCGAATATGTATTGCTATTAATTATCTGTACACTGTTTGATGCGAAATTTAGCAATAACTTTAATTGAGTTTAATAGTTTTTGGGGGAAATATAGCCCCCTGTAACATGAAGCCCGGGGCAATTGCCCCCTTTACCTCCCCCTAGACGTGGCCCTGCCTATGGATGCCATGAAAATATTACTGGGACTCTAAGGATACCCTGAACCTAGAAAGTTAGGGAACATCTTCAGAAGATTATGTTATGTTATTTGACTGATCAGTGCGATAAAGGAGGACAAAGGAACTGTACTTTCAAAGGCAGGCTAATTCAAAACAATCTATTTGACTGAAGTATATTATTGAAACATCATAAGACTATAAGGCTGTTTACCAACTAGTCGAAACAAAACCAACCTCGAACAAAACATTTTGTTCGACGAAAATGAAAAACTGCTCCACTAAGAAATTTAAATTATTTTTTTAAATTGTAGTGTCCCCATAGATCAAAACTTTGTTGTAAAAGAATATTTTGATTCTCGAACATGGAACAACTTTTTGACGAAGTCTGGCTCTACAATATTCAATGGAAACGTTTGAAGAACAAACCAATCTGCGGATGTGCGATTTACCCTCGTTTTCAACGTCTGTGAAGAGTCCTGCAGCCCATAACCGCATTAAGTTTTGTGGTTTGAGTTTATTTGTAATTTATTATATTATTATTAAGACTGAAGTAGGCTGTTAAATGACAATTTATTATGTACAGTGGTATCCTGTCATCTACGATCGATCTAAAAAGGAGTACCACAATAGAGACGTTTGTATCAATTAGCGGGATATGGCTGGAGAGGAAATAAAATCGTCAGGTAAATTTGTTTTATTTAAATGGAAGAAAAAAATAGGTAGGAAATTTGGTTTGTGTTTCCTGAATGGAAGTTAGTAGCGCTTGTCAATCTTCCGCAGTTCTTCAGTAACTATTACAAGGTCAAAGAGGGTTATAATTACTTGGAAGATGTGTAATAATTACGACACCCCTAAACACAAAACTAATTAAATGAGTTTAGTTAACGACGTTGATTGCTTGGAGATTTCAAAGTTATTTTGTGAAGCGGGTTGCATCCTAACCTGACGCGTCCAAGAAGTCTAAGCACTATCACACTTAGACACCAGTGTACGAAATAGAAAGAGAGGGAAAAAATAAACAGTTCAACCTGCGAGGTACTCTTTGTTTACTTGCCGATAGCACTTTCCCTCTTCCTCTGACGAGTTTACACAGTCACTTTAATAGTGGTGCCTTGAAAACATTGAATCGCTTTTAAATTTAACCTTTATTTTGTTTCTTATTCTAAACAGAGAACGGACTATTTTAATCTACATCCTACAGGTCATTCTCATGACCAAGATAAATAGTCTTGAGTTGTAGATGATTTATAAAAAATACGTTTACAAAAAACTAATTATATATAAAAATAATAATAATACTTACTAATCTATGGTTTTAGTTTCAACGTTATGTCTTTAAAACTTGCTGAGTAAAACGTAAATTCATTAACATGGGAAATCCAATCTTGACCGGCCGTGACGTCACAGTTAGCCAACGTCCTTAAATAATTTTAGTTTAATTTATTTTTATATTTTTCAGACGCGTCTTACTAATCTTTCGGGCTAAAGGAATATTTATGATTTACACTAATGTGTTAAAGATGAGAAAGGTTAAATTTAGAGTACGTGTACCCGCATTTGCGTGGAGGTAGAGTGGAAACTCATTTAAGGAAAATCAGCCTCAGTATACCTGACTGGAATGTGAACACCAATCTTCCTGTTATTGGCAGTCTAGTTAGTATATTGCGAGAGTGATGCCTTAGACCATGCAACCTTTCGTAAATAGCTGATCTCATAAACTCTTGGACGCAAAGCTGTACTGATAACAACAAACGTGTCATGAAAAACAATCATTATTACTTTAGTAACAACAAACGTGTCATGAAGAACAATCATTATTACTCTGATAACAACAAACGTGTCCTGAAGAACAATCATTATTACTCTGATAACAACAAACGTGTCATAAAGAACAATCATTATTACTCTAGTAACAACAGTCCCATTTCATAGTTGATATGCATATACATATGAACGTCCGTGGCCTAGTGGTCAGAGTACACTACTACAGATTCAGAGGTTCTGGTTTCGATCTCTGGTGATTCCAGATTTTCTGTCAAGTGGTGAGTCTAGACCGGGGTAAAAATCAAACTAATGGTGACAATTGAGGGTTACTTGAATAAATAAGTAGCGGCTCCAGTCTAGAAAACTGAGATTAATGACTGAAGGGTTCTTTGTGCTTATTACATGGTGCCCTCTATCCCCAAATGTTGGCGCTATCTTCGCCAACATGCGGCGGCCGGTTGGTTTGTATAGCTCACTTGCAAGCTGATAGATAACATGACTATTTTTGTATGTATATATACTATATATATGTATATGTGTGTGTATGAACCATAATTTGATACGATGAATATAAACTATAAGTTTTGCCCATTCTTCGCATAGGTAAGCCGCATAAAATTGTATCAAATTAGGACGTTAACATCCGGTTGCAAACATTTTGATAGTTCCTCCGTGTACATTGTACAATCTTGAGATAACCATGGCAATCACAAACCAACCATGGCAATCAATTTCTAAACAATATTCAAATAAAATATTACTTAGTCCACAAACTGACTGCAATCCATGGACAACGCAATATATGTGTAAGCAAGATCATAATAATATAAGTGAGACAAAGTAATAGATATTGCTACAGAAACGTTTTGGATAAAGAGTATCATAAACTCTTTCCCCAGAAACATGTTAAGTATTAAGCTTGTGGCTCAGCAAAGATGAAATCTATTGCTAAATATATAGGAGGGCCAGAGAGTTAAGTCTTTCTTGTCCTGTCGAAGAATTTTTCCAAGTTTTCAGCTGGTTACTTAGCCGGCTGAATGAACTTTCTCCTTCAGACAGTCCCCAGTAAAGTAAAAAATAAATGCAAAGCAACAACATATGTTTGGTAATTGATTGAAGATTGTTTTAATAAATAGCGTTTACCAATTCTAACGGCACAAGTTCACTGTTTTTTCCTAACACGGTGGACTTTTGGAAGTTGGATGATCTCTTGGAGCAAATTTCCACTCACATCACCGTTGTATTTTTTGTTAAACTCACGGAATTTTTCTTCAAGTTCACTTTCATCTAAACTTAAATACTTTAAAAATTGACTGAATATTTTGACTATGGAATTTTCTGTTTCGAATCTGGTGTCCAGGTCATTGATAATGAACTCTAAAGTTGCATAAAATACATGTATCCTGAAGTCAGGCTCGGCGCTATCGACAGGATCAAAACTAGTCGAATCATCACCTTCTTCAACGGTGAATAGATTCTTTTTTCTTACTTTTTTTTTCCAAGTAGCTCGAAATTTCACTTTTACATTAAAGTTGTTTGCAACCAAAGGAGTTTCTGCCATAATTTCATTCCAACTGTCTCTCAGTTTTTGTAATTCCTTTTTAAGATCAGAGAGGAGATTAATTTCCTCACTCAGAGTTAGCACTCTGGCCTGTACCAAATGGCACACATGATCAAACATGTAAACGTGGAGAAGTAATTTTTCAAGTAGAGAGCTTTGTTGTGTACCTTTTCAGCTCCACTTTGTCCTTCTAAAATTGAATTGAGGGCCTTGAGAACCGAGGGAATATGTTTCACAACTGGCTGCACTGTTCCATCCGAGCACTCCATCTTGTGTCTGATGTTGAGGACAGAGACACGGGTACGTCTTTTTTCAGCAGGTCTCACCGAGAAGGGCTGACACTGAATAATGTATACAGTTGTTGAATGCATCAAAATTTATTAAGGATTTTATTGTTGAATTTTGCAGCATTAATTCCTATTAAATTGAAAGAGCGGGCACCGCACCGAGAATGACCCGCGAGTTAACTTTTCTTTAAAATAAATGTCTTCACACTCTTCGCTTTACCACACATGTTCACTCTATTGTCGCAGCCTTATCCTCGACAATCTGTTAACGGTATTTCATGGGTTTCCAATGTCAGTCAAAGTATTTTTTGCAATTTCCCTACCAGTATTTTCATTGAAGCTCAAAAACTCAACAAATCTTTCTTTTATTTCAAATTAAATTATGTCCTTGTTGTGCAAAACATATCTTAAAATTAAAACAATCCGCCCCTGGGGCGAAATGTCAGGTATGGCATCAGCAATTATAGAGTATTAGATGGATTCCTCTCAGTCCTTAAGTATAGTTCTCAGCACTTCTGTTTCACATGAATATATGAATTCATTTTGACTTGCCCAAGATAAGTTATGAAAATGTCCTTTTGACGAACTCTCTAGTTGACACTGATTTACTTTATTGAGAGGATTCCTAGTCCCTTCATCGTAGTGACCAAGCAACTCTAAAATTCCTAGCAAGTTGCCATTGTTAGCATCACCAATGTTCGAACTGTCTCCATGAAAAGGCAAACCTCTAGACGCCAGAAATAACGTCACATCCAACCGTCTTCGTAGATTGGCTTTCAACTCATCAGCTTCACATTGAATTTGACACTGGATATCACTGTCGATTCCTTGACCTTTCACCGAGTGCTCCAAGGTTTTCCACGACACATATGTTTCCTTATGTTCACTACTGTCCTCATGACTTGGTAATCTTTAATATAACTTCTTCCCTGAATTTCAGAAGGGTGAAAACCTGTGTTTGCACATAAATCGCTGCAGCACCTTTTTACTTTATGGAATAGTAAAAAGGAAAACAGAACCATGCCTCTTTCGACGAGCTCCAGATTAACCAATCACGAGGAATTTTTTTGCAATTATTTTCTGACTTTGAAAACAACAAATATTTGCTGAAATTTCAAATCTTTTTGAAAATTTGCACAATCAGTTGAAATTTTCTTGAAGCCAGGGTTTACTCGTGAAACAATGTTTGGTCCAAAAGTAGTTGTTATGAGCTGTGGCCACAATCCAGGATCAGCTAAATTTACCATAGCTTTGGTTTCACCATTCAAACTAGGATAACAATTCCCAATATTTGGCTCCGATCAGGATGGGTAAGCAAGGTTATCTGCTAATTCTTCAATGTAACTCCCTATGGGTGGTGCAATATATTCACTACTAATGATTACAACTTCTCCCAAACACGAAGGACCAGGGTCAAAAATAGGCTCTTACTCATACTTGGGTCAGATCTCACATAGAATGTTGTTAATTTTACCCGTTTTTTATCTTTGTTTACATGATACGCCCTTTACTTTCTCTTTCCTCAACCCAACTTGTGTTTGTACATTTTTAAAACTTTTTACTCACTTTCACTTTTACAAAACAATAAATGCACGCAATAACCACTAAACACTTAAATGAGACGCACGCTATTAAAACAATAGTTTATATGAGCTTAAATCACCGCCAGAATCTTTCACAAACAAAATTTTATTTGTATAACATTCTTAACACATAAAAAACTCCGTGAAACTGATGAACACTTCGATCCAAAGTGAGGGACAAGATTGGACTTAACCATTGATATTATTGTGTGAATTGTTACGGAACTGTTGTCATAAAATCAATCATAAAACTGACAGAGAAACGGGTAGTAGTGCCGGGAACAATGACACAGTTTTCAATTATCTGCCCAAGTCTCATACCACTGACCTGCTTTTCTTCGAGCTATCAGCTATGCCACCACTACCGGTGTGCCATTGTTCCTTCCCGTAGAGGAAGCCTCAGTGTATGGCCTGGGCATGCACTAATCCTTATTTAGTTTGGTAAGAATTTTACTTTATTACCTCTTAATTTATTTTTTATTTTCTCTCGTCCATCGCAAATAACTTTAAACTTGTGAACCTCAGAGCCGGGTCTCTGAAAGTTCCGGACCCAGGACCACGGTACCAATAGCCCCTCGTGGGGTCCCTGGAAGGAGGGGTGGCCTCTAAATTGCAATACTATTAGAAAAATACTTTATCATGCCTAGGCAAAATTAGGAATGTGGTGTCGAAAGAAAAGTATAAATAATGTTCTCATTAAGTATCGATANGACAAATCTGACCTGCATGAAGAGAAAACTATATCAAAATTTCGTATAAAAAATATATTGAAGTAGACCCGTTCTTTCATTCATTAATAATTGATATACTTTTAATTACTTAATAGAAAATATACTATTTTTACATACTTTTATATAAAAACTAATATATTTTCCATTAAAAGTCATAAAAAGTATATTAATTATTAGTGGATGCAAGCATGGGTCAACTGTAATATACATATTTTTACGAAATTTTGACATATTTTTATCTCCGCGTGTGGAGGAATTCATGAGTATATTTCATATTATTATTCACGATGTTTAATCCGGGTAAGAAAATGAAACTGTATTTTTTAACTAGTAAATTATTACTATTACTACAAGACAAAATATTATTACAAGATAAATTTATACTATTTATCTTTTTATAATAATTTTTAATTTTTGTATAGATTTTGGGAGGGGAACTTCAGCTCCATGAGGCCCCCCTTTCTAAATACGTGCCTGGTACAGGTATCGAAAGAAAATTATCGATAACAGTTAAGTAGGCCCATCGGTATCGAAATAGTAATGTGGAAAAATGTTTTTTTCATCTAGTAATAATAATTTCAACTTTTTCATCATTATTGATTTTCATATGTATTTAAACACTTAAAATTATAATGATTTAACCATATTATAGTATACTTAGGTCTATCGCGTCTATGTTATATGTTGTAATTTGGAAGGTGTGTTAGTATTGTATGATGGATATTATAAAAGGTTTTACCACACCAGCTAGAGTTACTTCTTCCTTGTCATGCAGAAAATGAATGATAAATAGTGTCCTTTATTCTTCCTCCACAGTCCATCCTAGCAAACATTTAAACCCATCCTGAGTGAAGATAACAAAAACGTTGTTTCTTTCTATACCTATCCGATATTGGAGTGTGAATACTAATATCAGTAAAAGTTTCGGGGAAAAAGTATCGAAAAAAAAATTACTAGAATCAAAAGGAAGATATCGATATTATTAAAGTATCGATACTTTTTCACATCTCTAGGCAAAACTTACGTTCGTTAGTGCACTCAGTTTGGGTGTTAGGTAAGATAGTTTTCAAATATTTAATTTATTGATTTCAATAATTTCCTTGGGATTGCCACAATTAGTTCAAGATTGTACAAGGAGGAACTTTATAAATGTTGGTCACCGGATGTTGAACGTCATAATTTAATATAGTTTTGATGCGACTTAACCGCTTACCTATGCGAATAACGGGTCAAACAGTATATTATATAAGATCAGATTAGTTTAGTTAACACATGGGTTCAAAGTTTTTAGAAAATTCAGCCAATTAGCCAGCTACCCTTCCTGCCTTGGGCAAAGTATAAAACTTAAATTCTGTAAATTGAAAAATGACACCTGGACACGGGAATCGAAACCGGAACCTTTGGCTTAGTACGCCAATGCTCTACCACTGAGCTATCCAGGAGTCATCCCGTGTCCAGGGTCATTCTTCACTCATATCGAAGATGGCTGCGTTATCTGATGGCTCGTGAATAAAGATGACGATTTCCGCACGTCCATTATAGACTCTGCCTTAAAATATGAGTGAAGAATGACCCTGAGCACGGGATGACTCCTGGATAGCTCAGTGGTAGAGCATTGGCGTACTAAGCCAAAGGTCCCGGGTTCGATTCCCATGTCCAGGTGCCATTTTTCAATTTTCATAATATGATATCTAGATGATGAATTCCTCTCTAAAATTAATAACAGGTTCGGCTATTTTGTTTATTAAACTTAAAGTTAAAACATTTTGAATACAATAAAACTTTAAATATATGAGCCAGGTGCGTTTGGTGTGATTGTAGTGTACAATCTCATAAAGTGCAACACTTGACTAAATCAGTTTTCAATTTGTTTGCCTGAACGTAAAAAAAATATCATTTGAGTGATCGAGTGAAAAAAGTAAAAAGAGTTTTCTCTGTGTACATATCGATTTGTTAATGTCGCAAGATTGTCCTGTGAGGACGAAAACAAGACGAAGAGGGTTCAAATAATTAAACGGGCACGCAACCCTCTGTATCCCCCCAACCAACCACCCTCGTCAATATTATCTGCTTGCAATAGCGAGATAAGTTCTTCTTTGGGCTTTTATTAAGTGCTGCAGATGCTTCAAATATCACTTAAAAATATACGATTTTTAAAAAGATTATTCTGTGTTCAACCATCTTACTATCATACTACTAGTCCGGGATAACCGCATTTTATGGGAAGAGGAGAGAAAGGTAAAATTTATAGAAAATTTATCAGAATTTCCGTGGAGGAAAGAAATCAATCCTGCTGATCCGGCCGTGATTAGAACTCCGACCTCCCTGTCACAGGAAAACAAGACACAGCTAGATTATGTCTTAGCCCATGTGCCCATCAATACGGGTATGACAATTTATTTTAATTTTGGTTCTTATGATGATTTGCTAGAACAATACAACATGATTTACAGTTATTCCAAAAAAGGTATTTTTAATAATTCTAACCACTAGATGAAAATAATACAGTCAGGAAATGCATGCTATTACTCAGTCACTAAGTTGTTGACATCTCGTCTTCTTTCAAGGAATGTAAAACTTAGAATATACAAAACAATCATCTTACCAGTTGTTCTCTATGGCTGTGAAACGTGGTATCCCATCTTTTATGATGAAAACAAATATAGGGTGTTAGAAAAAAAGGTGCTTAGGAAGATATTTAGTCCACAAAGGAATGGAGATGCTAGGGAGTGGAGGAAGTTAAATAATGATGAGTTTCATGACCTGTACTCATCACAAGACATTGTTTAGATATTCTAGTCTCATAGATTACGATGGGCAGGACATGCAGTGAGAATAGGAGAATCTAGAACCTTGTTCAGGGTACTGACTGGCAAATCCAATGGGAAGAGACCATTGGTAGACCTAGGCACTGATTGGAGGATAGTAATAGAATGCATCTGAAAGAGAGAGGGTGCAGTGAGGTGGACTAGTTCAAGATAGGTATAAGTTGCGTACTTTTGTGAGTGTGGCAATGAACTTTCTAGTCCCTAGTGTTTAGTGTAAGTACGTAACCAATAGGTATATAAGTTGTTGCTTGAATCAATATAAATATAATTTTAATAAGTGTATAATATCTTAACATGGAGAAATTTTACATTTCTTAAATTTAGTTTTTCTAGAATTATGAATTTGTACATTATTTTGGTTTCTAAGATTATAGCTATATATTGAACTTGGAAGAATTTAACATTTAGGGGTAAGGTGTCAGACTTCTGTACTGGGGGTCCTGGGTTCAATCCTCGGTCCCGGCACAGATTTATCTGATTGCCAAACCCTTCCTTCACCTCTGACAAGACGTGTATTAATCACAACTTGTGAATGTGTGGAATGCCAGGCCTCCACCGTGGTTCGGATTCCACGTTAAACTGTAGGTCCTCCATTTCATCTCACAATCACC
>CABFWB010005073.1:5254-49929 GCA_902151455.1 Timema bartmani
ATATATATATATATATATATATATATACACACAATAAATCTCACCAAGACACGGGATTCTAACCATTGTCTATGCGTAATTTTTCAACCGAAAAATTAATAGCTATGGCCGGCATTCTATTCACAAAAATGATTATTTCATTGTACTATTTTTCTCTAAAATAAAATGAAGGCATCAACGTATTGCTTCTATCTATGCTAGTCAAACCTTTGAGTAATCATGCGATAAAATACAACATACTTAATCTTTGAAAAAAATAACCCACATAAAATAGCTTACAATGTCCAAATGCCAGTGACTTGTATGTGTGTAAGAGGAAAAGAAAACACTCGAAAGTTTCTTTATTCCTAATAAGCGTCAGGTATAAATTGTCATACACTTTCTTAGTTATTAAATAAGCACCGTGCGTTAATACCTACTTACTACTCTGAATCGAGCAACAAGTGCAAGAATATAAAATACATTGTATTATACCATGTCCAAATCGATATAAAAGCACCAAGAAAAATATACCATTTTACAATTTTCTTATAAGACCATAGGTTGAAGAAAAACCAAACATGTGGGTTAAAGCTTTCAATAAAAAAATATTATTTATATTTTAATGAATGATGCCTTTCTCGAAGATGGGTAAAGTCTAGAAACCAATCATTTCCATTATAATTTTTTCTTATAATAAATTTAACTAAATTCTGTACACTTTAAACTTTTTAATCATTAAATAATATCTGGTCCCATGCTGCTTTGAAATGACATCGTTGTACCTTATATTTTTGTTAAAATAATGACTAGTTCATTTTGAATTGTTTGTTTTTAATTTTTAGGTCATGGTCTAACATGGCCCAAATTTTTGATTATAAGTTATTAAACTTACACACGTCGGCCTAACAATATTAGAGGTTAATCAAGTTGAATTTCCATCTCGTGCTTAGGTCAGATTAGTAAAGTAAGGAAACTTAAACCTTTCCTCAAAATTATTTATGAGAATTATAACCAGGATTAACTTTTTGAAAAATCATATCTAAAATAATAGTAGGTCTTTATATTACATGTTAATGTATGTTTATACCCTGATTTAGATTGGCAGAACATAAAAAAATGTCAAACAATTTTTTTTACGGTCAACATTGATAAAATATTACCATAATACTTCTGTTATTCTATGGATATTGATAATATCTATTAAAAGTGACAGTTGCAGATAACATAACATGACTTGATGTGTGAACATAGGTATTATAGTTGTTTTAGTAAATTGAGTAACTAACTTTTACTGTTCTTCTTAGCAAAAGTATATTATATTAATCAGCTGTACCACTTTGAAGGTTCAAACATTTGCCATATAATCGCTTCATGCGTTCTCAATATCGCCAACAACGGCTAAACATGGTGCCTAAAGAACTTAGGGTTATAGAATTTTCTATTTTAAATCTCCATAAATGCTCCATATTGAACTTATTTAACCCCGCTCAAAACAAATTATGATGCATTAAAATTGAGGGATTTGTATGTTGGCTCTACATTCGGTGACCATAATTACTTTAGCCAAAAGTGAGACATGTCATTTCCTCCCCCTTCACTCCACCCCTAAAAAAATTAGGCAAAACATTTCTTGCAAACGTTTACTTTAGAAACACATAAACAGCATTGTTGGAATGAACAAATAATGCACAATAAAACAGTACTATGTAATGAACAACTAATTTGTTCAATAAAACGGTATTATGTAATTAACAAATAATAATTGTACAATATTATTGTGGCAAAACATAGCCAATGTCAATATGTCATAAAAATGGATTTACTTAGGATTATTATTCCAATAATATTTATTTAAATTCCTATTGAATTCAATCAGTCTCAAGTAAATAGCAATAAAAGTCAACTGCAACTAAACTTCATGAAGTTGAAACAAGTGATCGAAACACCCAACGCCCAGCATTTATTATTGTTTCTAGCCCTGAAGCACGGTAATTCTTTTGTTGCTCTTTTGAAAATTCACACTCAGTTTTTGCTATTGTAATAATGATTACTAAAACAAAACAAAAAAAAGGCCATTAACTGTAAACATAGGTGACCTGGTGGTCTAGGGGTAAGGTGTCGGATTTCTTTGCTGGGGGTCTGGGGTTCAATCCCAGGTCCCGGCACATATCTATCTGATTGTCAAATAAGACATGAAAAGAAGTGTATTAATAACAACTTGTGAATGTGAGGAATGCCAGGCCTCCACCGTGGTTCGGATCCCACGTTAAACTGTAGGTTCTCCATTTCATCTCACAATCACCCTACCATTGCACATTAGCGTAAGTGCGTATAACCCGAATGGTTAGTAAGACGCGGTGCTAATAATAATAATAATAATAATAATAATAATAATAATAATAATAATAACTGTAAACATTACTTGGCTACTTCACATTTACGTTGCTACTAGAACACAAAGGACGCAGGAATGACAACTGTTGAAATGAAAGTCAGGCGCCTTTTCAAGGACCAATTTTTGCTTTTGTCAAAATATGGCAGAGCGTGTTACATATCTTGAGATATAAAATAAGTTATCGTTCGACTAATATTTACCACTGCAGTGCTATGGTAAAATTATGAAGGAAAAATGGGTTTTTACATGTTGCCACCAAAAATCGAGATAAAAGGCCATTAAAAAAATTCGGGACAATTTTTTTCCCCCCCAAAACGGGGCACACTCGATTAACCGAAACGTATGCTCACCATACCCCTACACTAAGCTTACCATGAACCTGTAGGCCTTCAAGCTTATCTTGACGAGTCTTATTATGATGTAGCTTATTAACTTTTAAAATAGGGCCATGTAAAACACTAATTTTTGATATATAATATGAATTTATTTTGAGCGAGATTTATATATTTTATAAAGGATGATCTTTTTCTTATTTGTATTATTTTATATTTGAGTTTCTTGTGGCATACTGGCATTTTTTGTAATTTTTAGATGCCAAAGAAATACTGCCCATAGCATAGTTAGGTAGCGGTCATTCACCTAACTACAAAGCATATAGCAGAGTAGCTTAGCGGTCATTTACCGAACCTTAACTGCACAGGCTTTCAACCCCACAGCCATGCTACAGCCTTATATGCTTAGACCTACGCACATAAAACGCCTTCTTTGTTTATCTGTTGTGACGTCATTCAAAGCGGCCATGTTGATTTCACTGTAGTAAAATTTAATAGGTAAACGGGTGTAGGTGGTGGTTGGTTTGTGAACTGCTACTATTTTATATATATCTTCGTTTAACGAAGAATGTATCCAGTTGGACAGCGTAAGTATATTGAAATAATGCTTCCTTAATTTATCAATATATTTCATTTATTGGAAACACATCAAGAAGGCCTTTCTGCTTTTGCGGAAATAGGTTTTCAATTAATTTTAATGTCACGTTTTTAATTAAAAAAATATACTATACAATAGCTATATCTACTAAACACATTCATGGTTAATGTTTAAATTCATGTAATCTCATCATGTGATTAATTGTAATCGCACAAATCTAAATTATTGTGTGAAACAGTAAGTTACGTCGTTGAAAAATAAAGTAGCAAAGGCCTCTGATGTGTGTTTTGGTTAAATAAATAGTTACCTAGATTAACAAAGCTATCTTCAAATACTCCACGTAATTTAGCCTCGCCTTGTCTTAACGATAGTTGTACTAAGAAATATTTAGACTAATTCAATACTTGGATTGCGAATGAACGCCTATTTACCTCTCGCGCCCTCGATGCCGTGTTTGGAAATTTCACAATTGTAGTTTCTCTCAAAGACCAAGTAGGCTTAACATCGTTTGTTAAATTGTTAACTTAAACTGTAATAAACAACCTTTCGGACTCTCATAGTATTGTCTATCTGCAAAAGCACACGTACAAGCTCAGTTGCATGTCAGAATTGTTGGTAAGATATGTACATTGCTCATCTCTTGCGTTTATGTAGTTGTGTTGGCTTAAGTTTACCCAATCGGAAAAAAGAGATTTTTACTCGATTCTGGTTGAGTGTACTTTGGGTGGTTTTCCTTAAATAGTTTTCCACACAAATGTAGGTAGGCTTGGGGATGGGGGCCTCTAAAGTTGGTATTGTTATTTAATGAAATTTGAATACATAGCGATTTTTTTTGGTAGCAGCAATGCTATGAAGCATACAAATATTTGGCCAACCTATTTTGTTAGTTTTTTTTACATTGTGTTCTACTCGTTAGGGCTACATGCACATATATACTAAGAACGTTAATGTATAATATAAAGGGAATAGGAAGGTTACATTATGAGGAAGTGTACTCACATTTGTGTGGAGGGAGAGTGTAAGACCATGTAGAAAAAAAACCTTGGTACACCCAGCTGGGATTCGAACCCTGATCTCCCCATCTTCGGCAATCTCGTCTTATTGCAATAGAGTCATTTTAGAACAGGGCTCACAAACCAATGGCCTGCGAGACATGTCTGACTGGCTCGCCTATCTGCAACACACTTATACCGTATTACTATCCGGCCTGCACTCATACGCGCACACAGATACTAATAGCCTAGTTAAAGTGTAGACAGCGTATAACCCGAACGGGTAGTAAGACGCGGTGCTAAATATTATTATTATTATTAAAGTGTAGACACAATTTTGAATGAAAAAAAGTTTAGAATTATTCATAACTGAATCTATTTCATGCTAAACACTTGATTGTGAAAATTTTTATCTAAATAATTTAATAAATACTGAGAGTATTTCGCTGACCCCTATAAACAGTGGAAAAATAAGCGTTATTAAATATTTTAAGAATTCGTAAATGATTTTAAATACAAAGCATCAAATAGCTCAATTGGACCTACATTGGTGGGGACGCAGACTAAACGTCAGGCTCTTCTGGTCTATTTGGCTGGTGTCAGGGAGGTCACAGTTCATATTTTACCCAGATCTACATCGGGTGTAATTTCCTAGATGGTTTCCCACAATTCATTACCCAGATGGGTAGCAAGACATGCTGCAAAAACATAAGGGGCCCATAACATGCTCTGAGTTTGTGGATTCTGCCCTTTGACTATTTTGAATTTGGGACCATGCAACCACCAAAGCTGGTTAGAAATAGCTAAGCCCTATGGTACTAAAGATTATTTATTCAGCCTTTCAAATTATTTAGTTAAATGAAATTGTTAAAATTTACTTACCAAACCAAACATTACAATGCTTGCTCCCTCTTTTATAAAAAGATTTTTTACACTAAAAATTATCTAAGACCATTGATTGAGAGTTTGCAACTCTTAAGCTTGGTTTGATGTGCTTCCTCATCCATTTGGAGCAGCGCGCACATTCAACCCTTCTGATGGTAAGTACTACCCTCTTCATTTGGAAGAAAGCACATGCACTATACAATCCATAAAGAAGTGCGCTGATTTCTCGTTGCTTCCTGCATTGCATTTTTTTGAACGGACCAGAAAGATCTTACAAGTTTTGTTGAAAAGGTATTTGATATGTTTTTCAGGAATATTTAACATGTCTCTTGACATAGGGTCAACTGCTTTACTTCCTCTTCCAAGGAAGTTTGATAAAAATCTGTCATTCTTGACCGGTTTTGAAACTGCAAAGGGGTCGTCCATAAACCACGTAACGCTTTGAGGGGGGATAGAGGGGAGCTCTAATGTTTATATGCTGTTACATGGGGGGAGGGTGGGGTACATCAAAGTGTTACGTAACACAGGTCTTAAACTAAAATTCTAATGTTGAAAAATAATATTATTGTTCATGTTTTCACCTTTGATAAACTTACTTATGGATAACTTCCGAATATCTGTGGTGTTGAAAATGCAAGTTTAGCACTTTTTGTTTATCAATATTTCGAATTCACTTAGGTGGCATTGTCTGCCCGAGACTATAAACGCCAAACACATTCGGAAAACAAATATTTTCATGCGGATGACAGTGACATGTTTATACTCACGACATTTTTTTAGATTTGTCCAATCTACTGACCTCCTCGAGTGCAAAAGTTGGATAGCAGCTGTCAGTCGAAGCGGCCTTAATTTTTAAGTATAGTTGAGTTTGAGTATAATTTAAATGCCTACTGCACATTCTTTTACATAAGCCGTGAATAATCACTTGTGTTTGTACAGAAACAAAAATATTTTTTTCAAAAAGACGAGAGTTGTTCATTGCTTGCGTATAAAAAGAGACACCCAGAAAAAATAGTGGAAGAGTCTCAAAACTATGGTGTAGTGAAATGGAAAGAAGCAAAAGTACCGAATTTATCTCGAGTGAAGTTTGAGGAGTCCATCAATAGTGTTATTTCTTCATACCAGCAGCATGTTTCTATGCAAATGCTGGTAAATTTTCTTTAAAATTCCACCTTTTTAGTATACATTTTCTAGGGCGTTATTATCAAATTGTAGTTATTCTAGTTTTTTTTTACCATGTTTATCTAATGGAATAAAAATGAGAGGTAGAATTTTAGAGGTAATCTACCCTCATTAACCATTTAGGAAAAGCCACTTTGAGTATACTCGACAGATATTCGAACCTCGATCCCTACTTCATTGCCCATAAAGTCTTTTTCAAGAGTAAAGCCAGGTTCCAGGATCGATGTTGGAAC
This sequence comes from Timema bartmani, assembly GCA_902151455.1. Classification (NCBI taxonomy): domain Eukaryota; kingdom Metazoa; phylum Arthropoda; class Insecta; order Phasmatodea; family Timematidae; genus Timema; species Timema bartmani. Next base: position 11,854 of record CABFWB010005073.1, read on the forward strand.
GAAACATGAGTCTAGGTATTGATAAGTTAATTAAAGTAATCTAATGTGAGCACTTTAACATCATCATGCAGCGCTACTATAGAAAAGGGCCATTCTATTCGGCACATAGTAGTGCCGCAGCATCCTGCTATTATTCAGATCGCAAACCTGACATCCATAACATAAATATAGCAGACTTTTTTTTCACGAACCTGAGGAATTTGAATTCAACGTCTTTGTCTGTACTTGTCTGTCTTATCTGTTTGTATGTGTAGATATTCATAAATAATAATACTCTCTGAAATCATTTATGCTCAGAATTTAAAATGGACTTTAATAAGTATTCTGAATCCCTCCTTTAGTATCACAAAACTTCCCTTTTAAATAATGGCTTTCATTCTTGGTGAGAAAAGTTACGGAACACTGGGGGGGAAGGGGGGCTAAGCTAAATGTCTACATGGTGTTACATGGGGGGCTTAAAAGATAAGAAAAAAGCATTACGTGGTTTATGGGCAACCCCAAACTTTGTTGTGACATGAGCGCTTTACCCCAATACCACTGAGGTTGAAACCCTTGTTAATCAGGGCTGTGGAATCGATACACCGAAAATTCGACAAACTCCTTTATGTTTCTACTGTCGGACTTCAACTCAAGCTCATTCAGAAATGGCTAACATGGGGAAATGAACCGGTTTGTTGTAGCTATTCAAAGATGTAATACAAATAAATAGTACAGCACAGACTTGCTCTCTCTTTTATATTATAATAGACACATTCAATTAAATCTCGTAAGATTTATGGAACAAAATAATATATATTGTGTCGGAAACACTACCACCAAAGAGCATAAAATTATAATTATTTTTATTGCTTAAAAACTTTATTTATAAACACATATTCCAACAAAATATTTTATTTTTAACTTTACAATGATAAGTTATTTTGTGTCTCAAATAGTAGCGGAGATATAAAAATTTGAAATTTCGGCTTATTTAAAGTGCCCTTAAGGTAATTTTAATGGAAAGACAAGAATTGCCATTTTGTTTGTAATATTAAACAATGCCTAGAACCTTAGATACAAAATTTAATCAAAATCGTTAAAGCAGATTTTAAGAACAATTTTTTTTTCTCTTTTTGACCTTCAGTAAACCACCCTTAATTTTAGGGCTGGATATCTAATCCTAAAACTCTTTGGGGTAACCTTAGCTCGATTGGTAAAATGTTTTCATTTCTAGGCCGAGTTATAACCACACAGACGGAATTGTGAAAACTATTTTTTTGGTTTCAGGGGGTCATGAAATGATATTTATCAAAATCTCCTATATGATTTTTTTGAGGATCACGATAGTTACTTCTTTCTCTGAGGCTTGAGAGAAAGTAATAACAGTTTAATAATAAAGATAAAAAAATCCATATATGCCCTCTAAAAAAAGGCCAATCATGATTCAGGGATAGGGCTAGTGGATCTAAACGTTAGGGCTAGATTTACAGGAGCAGGTCCTTAATCCATTATTTATAAAAATATTATGAAAATCGGGCAAGTAGAAGAGAGATATGGCAAAAAATTTAAACTATAAAAAATTACGAAAATCGGATAAATAGAAGCAGAGGTAAGGCAAAAAATGTAAACTGTATAGTAGAGCAAAGAAACTCTTAGGGCTGGTCTTATGACTCCTGGATAATTATTATTATGGCAGATAGATATTTCTATCTGGTCGCAGTGTTAAAAGTGTGTCTTATTACTGCCAGATAGCACTTATCCACCAGATAAAATGAATTTATCCATCACATTTTTATCAGGAGGTTTAAGTACCGGAACTTTTATCTGAAAGCTAAAATGGATGTTGCCAAAGTGATGCGTTGTTTTCATGAGGTTTTGCTTATCAGAGTCTGTTTTTAGGTTAAAATCTTAGTTAACGTGTTTAGTAGGCACGCTCTAACTATATATAAACTTAGAACATTTAATTCAAATGTTTATAAAAACTGACAAGCTATTTGTAGAGTTATAGTTATACAAGAGCAAATTATTTAAATGTGAGTACAATAAATGAAATTTTGTAAACGTTGTACCAAACTATTAACCACATTTTGGCAGACACCAAAATTAGTACTTGCAAGGCACGCTAGCCTCTGCGCCCACATCTGTTTCCTTGCACTCGTTTAACCACCATTATTTCACAAATGTTGAGCGTTGAAGCCACTTGCCAGGTTGTAGCGCTAGCAGCAAGGCTTATACGCATACGCGCATTAGTAAAAACAGTACCAATCTTGTGTGGCTTAAGAAGCAGACTCATTAAATATATTTAGGCTAGTAAAGTTTTTAAATATTTTCTAACACTACTTCTTACTACCTGTTCAGGTTATACACATATGTACTTAATTGTGCTAAGGGGTTTGGGACAACTAAGCTTGAATTTATAGAAAGTGTACCTGCATTTGCATGGGGGAGGAGTGGAAAAGAATTTTGGAAAAACTACCTGACTGGGATTCAAAACTTGATATACCCATCATTGGCAGTCTATTCTCTGATCATGGAATAATTCACTGGTAGAGCATTGGCTCATTAAGCCAAAGGTTTCAGGCTCATTTCCTGTGTCCAGGTGTAATATTTAAACTAATTTTGTTAGAGAAAAAAATTGTTTGGTCACCCTCCAAATGATATTGCAGAATAAACTTTTTTTCAATATTCAAATTGGTCTTTTTAATGTTCTATCACAAACCGAATGCTAATGTATTTGTTGGTGTTACAGCCCCTCCTCCAGGCCCCCCTGGCCCTCCTGGTCCTGCGGGCCCTGCAGGGGCAGTGGCTGTCCCTCCAGGAGCCTTGGGGCTCGTGGCTCAGCAGCAACACCAGCCACCGCAACCACCTGATTTACCAAGTAAGTAAAAATATTACTGATATATTAATAAAGTAGGGGTGTGCGAAGCTTTGACTCGGCTTCGAAGCTTCGCCAATAAAAATACTGACAACTAAAATACTCAATTTATGTTATATTACAGCCATTCTGAGCTGTTTTTTTTGCATTAAAAATTAATACTTGTATAGAAAAAAATCTAAAGTAACTGAGTTTTGAATTGTGATTACCAGATTAAAACAAAATATAGCAGACATTTGTGCAATAAAACATTTTTAAAGTGATTTTAGTGCCTAAAACAACAAAACATATTCAAGCTTCAATTTGGCTTCGAGAATATTTTATATATTCCATATGAGTTCGCTTCGAATTGAAAATGGGGATTTTGCACACCCATATACTAATGTATGGATATAATATGAAATATTATTTAGTTTTAATTCTATTAAGCCGTGTTCTATAGCCATATATTAAATATAAATTATTTAACCCATTAATACTACATTTTAATGTTAGGGTCATTCCATATCAAATCACACAGAAAAAAATTATTTTGTTGCATAATCAATTTTGATTTTTTAAAAATATTTTGCACACATGATCCTATGTGTTTCAGTAGTTAAAAAATATTTTTATTTTAAATTTACTCCTGCCAGTATTTCCGGTACGGTCACCTTTCCAACATGGCCCATGCTAAATTTGACATATTTTGATGTTTACAAAAACTTCTTGGGAACTAAAAGATCAAGACATTTGGGACAGGAACCATTCTTCTGCTCTTAAAGTGGGCTACATTTCATGTCATTGTAAGTTTTGTCTAAATGTAACCTAAACGGCTGAAATTCACCATAAATTTTGTTTTCAAACCTTTTAGAGGGCATGAAGGAGATGAATCTAGATCTTAAAAATTTCACCACTTTTTACTCTACCCCCAATGTCTTATTCTGTGAAACTTCAAGACTTAGAAATTTCACCCTCTTATTTTATCAAGTCCTAAACATGACTGCTCACTCAAATTTTCAAATATTTAGGCCTCAATATCTCAGATGGGGGAACTGAAAAAAAATCTGAAACTAAGAGGGGATAAAGTATTGTATGATATATACTTGTGCTAAGAATTTGGAGTTTTAAACTTGTCAGGTTTTATTTCTGTGCAGTGATTAACAAGATCCAAAATTCATAAATGTAAATTGTGGCTTAGACTTAAAATTGACATTCTTTATTGAGAGTAGGCATTGTAAAGCTGTGATATTTCATTGAAAAGTATCAGTGATCTGGTGACCTCTTCCTGTAGGTGTGGTAGGCTCCTTACCTGCCTCGGTGGCATAGTTAGCTAACGCACTAGTTTCGTGTTGAGCTAGACAGCCCGGGACAGGGAAATCGAGGTCCGAATCTCGGTCGGGTGAACTGGGGTTAGGGGGATTCCTAAATAGTTTTTCTCTCTTCCACGCAAATGCGGGTTCACTTCCTTTAAATTCAACCTTCCCAATTCCTAACCCATTAGCGTAATTAGTACTTAAGCGTGTAACCCGAACGGGTAGTAATGCGGTGGTAAATAAATTCTAATGACCCTCGATAATAGAATCCATGATGCCTGCAGTTGATTTCTGGAAAGGTGTTCTTGGACCTGGAAACTTGAAGAACTTCATAAACAGGTCTTCATTTTCACAACTGATATTTTCACTTACAGCAAGTCACCACTGTTCATCATAAATACAGGCTATGTAATCACCACATTTTAAATCAGGATAGTTGAAACCAGATTGTGCTGTTGCTATTGGGAGTTCTTGATATTAAAAAGATGCAGATGTTCGGTAACATCTTAATGTAGATTTACTGAGAGGTGAAAATTTGTGCTTTTTTCTGGATTTCTGGGGTTGCATTTTTCAAATCTAGATTTAAACACTTTATTTGTTTTTACTTCTTTTGTTGAAACAAAAATATAAGATGTACCTTTGATATTTTCCACAGCAAAATGATACAAATCCTATCTGTTTTGTATATGCTCTTTACAAGCTGGATTTTGTGGCTTTTCTCTTCATAGTGCCTTCTACTCCATCACTGGCATTCTTACCATGAGCAGAAGAAAGAAAAATTCACTCGGCATCTAGGTCAAAATCAAACTTGTGATGGCACACATTGATGAAGTTCTTTCTGTTCTTATATTGACTTGAAGCTCTGTCACTGGAATAAAAAACTTTCTTGATCAATGGAATAGCTTCGTTGAGGTGACTTGTGAGTTATTTCTAAAACGTATGAAGTGCCACTGTGTTGTGTGCTAGATGGTCACTTATGATACACAGGCAACACAGTGGCCCTTCCTACGTTTTAGAAATACCATTACAAACTCATTGATCTGGTTGAAAATCTATATTTCTAAGTTTTTGGGGTAATTGATTACTTGAAAATCTATATTCCTAGGTTTTTGAGGATGCTGATTTCGAATTGGATTCATAATTTTTGGAAAGAGAATGTTAGACTCTATATGGTTCAGGTAATTTTTATTGTTATCATTGTTTTCATTAGGTCAAACCGAATCAGAATCCTCCAATTGTGTCATATCCAGGCTCGACAATAATTTCATTTTTTCCGGAAACAGCTGCTTCCCTCCCCAGTTTCCACAAGTTGGAAATATAAGGGTCTGATGACACCAAAAGCCAATTCAAAACGTCTTCTATTGTCAGTTCACGCATACATTTGCACAAAAAACCCTCTCGATATGTTTAAAAGCCTTATTCCGAGCTTCTTGGGACTCCTCCGATAATTCCCCAATTGGTAAAAGAGCAGATGCTATTATTTGAGGACCGTGAATCAACAGCTTATGAACTGTAGTTATCATATTATACCATGGATATTCAGACACAAACATCCTTGCAGTTTTCAGAGCATATTCTTCATAATTGTCATGTTGATATCGTGCCCATGTAAAATAACCTTTAAAATTATATAGAATATTTTGATAATTCGTTCGTCCAAGCCATTTATCAACACAGTTATTGTGGAAAAAAAAAAAAGCTGAGCAGTATTGCCATCACATGTGCTGCCATATCCAGGCTTCGGACGATCTATATTGAGCCCCAATTGTAATTTTAAGCCTTTTTGAATATCTGCTTTGTGTTGGCTAACTAGATTCTTTTCCTCTTGGCATATGAAGCTACGACAGGCCTAGCAAGCCGGTAGTGAAAAATATTTGTCTTGAATAAAATAACTTACCCCGACCATTGGCTGGAAATGGTAATGGATGTAAACAAAATTCTTTTTATCTTCAATATGGCCCTGCCACTTTATGAGGTTAAGTTTCTAAGATAAATGCAATACGCACTCATATAGACGAATCCATGCATGCAATATAGATATCCCAAATTGCAAATTTGATTCGTTCACTTTACTTTGCTTGACCTAGTCGATATTGCTGAAATATTTTTAAGTAGCTCCACACAAATGGCACCTTAAAGTAGAACGTGTAGACACAACATCATTACATGCTTTTCTGTCAATCATGGTAAACATTATTTCGTATTCTATTTATATTTTTGTGCCATCCATTACGGTTTTCAATGGCACAGGCGAAGAAATCTACTTCTCGATATATTGTATTTCATTAACAGTACATTCTGTGTTTTCATGAATGAATTGCAGCCTGATCGACCAACAAAAGCGAAGAGATGAAAGTCTCTGATTTTCCCAAATTATCTCGGCAGTTTTTTCGCTGAATCCACTTCCGGCAAATAAATCTTAAATGGACAAATGATTTTGAGAACACATTTGCATCTGTAGTAGTATCATCACTAAATTTTTGTTTATTTTCACTTTGTCCGGAACTCTCGTCACAGCCCCACTTACAAATTAAGCTCACTTTAATTTCTTTTTCCATATCTAGCGTTTTAATAACTTTTCTTTGAGATAGAAGGAGGGAGACGTCTGCAGGTGTGGTCTAATAACTCTTATAATTCTATCTCTGCATCACTTTTGGTGATTGTAATACTAGAACGAGGTGGCTAACATAACTCTTTTGCCTCTAGGACTGCTCCATAGTTCAGGTACAATCGATAGTTATTTTACTTCATTGATGACCAGATGACATACGGTTTCTTGGTGATTTTAGCTTCAACCATAATTTAGAGCACTGCATTCGCAGATAACGTAGTTTCAAGTTAAGCTTGAAATACCGATGTATAGGGAGTTGTTCGGTTTTTTGTTGTTTTGATCGTTTACTAGATGAACTGAATTCCAACAAGGGATAACCGCGTGAGCTCATTTCATCTATATCAGCATATGTAGGGAACGATATACTAACTTCCAACCAATTCTTGTTTTTATTGAGAAAAAAATCCCGGTTCCTCCTTGCCTCTTGCCATTTTTTGAACAGTTTGGAAAAGTCTCGACATGTGCGATTTGGCATCTGGGTGGATCTCCATGGCAAGTTTATTTGTTTTGGACAGCTCCAGTTCCAAATGTTGAATCTGCCATTGAAATTCGCTGTTCTAGCAGTTCTGCAATATGAAAAAGATTTCTTTCTGTTTATGGATGACAAGCTGATTCCCAGATCTGTTAAAAATTACAGAACAGAGTGCAGTTTGCATGGCTGCAACAAAGCGGCCTATAACTCATTTACAACTAGAGAGGACTTTTTTAACATCCAGCAAAAGTTACCAGGTCTGCTCTAATGTAACCTACGTCAAACAATATGATCTGCAACACCATACATTGAGTTGTCAATTTTTAGTCAAAACTTTTGCAAAAAAAAACTAAACTTTTCTTTAATCTGTTTTTACATTATTTTAACATGAACTTATGAAAATAACCTGTTTGAGTGTTTCTTTTTCATATAAACAGCATCTGTGATTCACTTAATAATGCTTTACAAATAAAAAGCTTCATTCTCTTCATAAATTAAGGTGGTGGACTAGACCAGTGATAAACGAAATGAGCGAGGTCGATGACATCACACAAACAATAAACGATCTGTGTTTCTTCTATTTTGTTTAAAAAAACTTTTATTCAGAAACTAATATTTTGTATAGCTTTTCTCTAATTTATAAAAACACATTTATTTTGTGGCCATTTATAACATAATACACGTATGAATATAATACTTTTTTATTTATTATATCATGTACTAAAATATATCATGTTACGACAGCCAAAAAACAATAAGCATGATAAGTTTTTAATAGGTTTAGTTCTTTTAATAAGTGGGGCAATATTTTTAGAGTTGTTTAGTAACACTTCTAATTGATATTAAAGTATTACTAAGCAAATAATAACATATTTCCCAATAGCTTGACATTAGTCACTTTCAGCCAATGTTTGTGCAATATAGAACTTTCTGCTAGCTGTCAAAAAGTTCCTCTCCAATTGTGGCTGAGCTTTGCCTGCGAGGCACGCCGCACTGATGCCGACCGACCAGGGATTTTTTGGGAGGTGCCGCTTCAAGGAAAAAAATATTGTATAACAAGGCTACCTTAGCAGATATTAGCAGCTACTTTTTTTTGCAGATTTCAATCGCCACTACTATAAACTACATAGGAAAAAAGAATGGGATGTCATGGGATCTATAACCTTAAGCATACATGAAGTGAATATTTATTCAGGAAATCACAACTTACGTCACACTGCCTATAATTTTGCAATCAAACATGGTAAATGGGACTATGAAAATGTAATACAATGAAAGTATTCTATACACTTCCAGGAATAGCATCTATTTTGCAGAATTCATTTATCACCTTTAGATAAAAAGTTTGTATAGAACATTCTTCACACCCGTGAGACACGACAGATGCTGTTGAAGGTCAACTTCAAACTGAACTATACCTGCAGCTATAAATAGTTGAGAATTGGAAACGAGGTTTCTTGCAGGGACTATTTGCCCACCTAACTCCATAAAAAATATACCAATTTTGATTTGGTCATATTTTCGCCGAAATCAACCACTGTGCAATAATAGAAAAATATATGGCTTGAGAAAAAAAAACTAACCCAGACCATAAGCTGGAAAAAATAATGGGTGTAAAAATTATTATTATTATTATTTAGCACCGCGTCTTACTACCCGTTCAGGCTATACGCTTAAGTACTAATTACGCTAATGGATTAGGAATTGGTAAGGTTGAATTTAGAGGAAGTGAACCCGCATTTGCGTAGAGAGTGGAAAACCATTTAGGAAAAACCACCCCCAGTTCATCCGACTGAGATTCGAACCTCGATCTCCCCGTCCTCGGCAGTCGGGCTCAACATGACTAGCGCGTTAGCACACTACGCCACCGAGGCGGGTATGGAGGTGTAAAAAGTTTGTGTGTTTATATATATAGTGGGTAGAGCCAGAAATAAAATCATGCTTTACCTGGGTAAGGTCTGGGTAAAGCTGAAATAAAATAAATTTCTAGCTTTACCCAGGTAATCTGCAGTCTATATGTAACCGCTTGGGTAAAAATTAATTTAATCATGAAAAAGGTTATAATGAATGAAACAAGGAACATTTTATTTCATTTATTAATTTTATAAGAATAATAAAACATGTTGATGTTATTAATAAAATAATAAATGCGAATGGGTTTGTGGTGGAATGGTCTTCAAATATGATTCAGTCAGGCTACTTTTTTGAACAGGACAGGCTTGAATGACATTTAGATTTACATAGAATTCATAAATCTTTGTATTTTCACTTTTTGGTTGTACACTTCAATTAACAATGACATCTTTGATAACCTTGATCTCTTGAAAATGACAAAGAGTATTTGCTAGCTGACATAAAGATTGTTTTTCTAGTGACACTGTGCTTATATTGTAGGGTTTTGTAGCAAGCTAGTTCTTAGAATACTGTTCAGCAATTGATACATTTTGTTTTACTAGCTTGAAAAACCCTTTATCATCTACTTCTAATTTGAGTCAGAGGGAGCTTGGAGCTAGACAAGCATTTCATTTTCCTTGCTTGATTTTCCAAGTTATCTTTAGATTTATGGTTTTTTATCAGCAATATATTCTTTTTTGCCGCAAAGTTTACAAATTATTTTGCTTCCGTGTCTCATCACAGATCTTGCGCATACGGGTCATTCCATGTCAAATCAACCAAAAAAAATTCAAATTCAAATTCACCATCACCGATTTCAACCAAACTCAAAATTCTGATAGTATCTATGGAAAAAGTGATTTCTAATTTTTTTCAGATTTTTTTCGGGTACTGTTTTTTATATACAGCTGCCAAAATATTTCAAAATTTGTAAAAAAAGACATGCATTATAATTTTGAATTGCCTGTAACTTAGACCCTATTTAAGATAAAGAGCTGTATAAGGTCTCATTTTAAAGCTCATTAACTGGGCTTTAAAATGATATTTAACATGATAGGGTCTCAAGCAATCTCATTTTACAAGCAATCATTTCTTTTTTGTTTTTTGAAAATTTCCAAAAGTAGTTTTTTTTTAAATATGAAAAAAAAATATTTTGTTTATCCGACCTTTTTCAACAAATTCTGTAAGTTTCAAACTGGGATCATAATGGGATTATAAATAAACAATTTTTCATTGATAACATGTTGATTTTATACAGTCAACACTTGGCAGTATGTTTTACAATCAACTATAGGCCTACACATTTTAATTTATTAATCTTAAATAATATTTATTATAATTATTCAATGAAAATATTACTTACATTAATATTTATTTAATAAGTTTTTAATTAATTGTGTAAGTAAATAAATTATAATTAATAAAGTCAAGTATAGCTTTACTTTATTTTTACATGGGAAGTGGTATTTTCCTGAACTGTACACAATGCATGCATGTTCTAACAGGCAGAGAACTATGAAGAAATCACCACATTGCTCAACCTTCACACAACCAATTAGTCAGTGTTCAGCTGTGGTGAGAGCAATCAGTGTTTAGGCATTTCTCTCTCTCTATATTGAATTAAAGTTACTTTCTATAAAGGTATACGTGTTTGTCTTTAGACTATTAGTGAATGTGAATATTCTATGATTGGGACATTTTATTTTGTATAAGTTTTAGTGATTTTTTTAACAATACAACTTTTATGCTTTGTTTAAATCTGAATATTTTTTAATTCATTGTAAGAGAAGTTATAAATATGGATGGATCAACATCAAAGACAAAAGTGAATTTGTTTTGTTGCAATCCACTCAATAAACCAAAACATAATTATCACAATAAGAACTTTAGATTGGTGAATAATAATCTGCTACACAAGTTCAGTTCAAAGATTAAGTCTGGTGATAAGATATGTGACAGTTGTCGCAAATTATTGTCAAATTCTGTGAATAAAGATCAATCCACAGAGCCTCCCTCTGATGATACAGATGATGATTCACCCCAAGAAATTAATATTTCTTCTCCTGAAAAAGCGGATGCTCTGGCTTGTTTGAACCGTAGCCTAATTGCTATAAACGAGTCACCGATAAAAAAGCACAGATTATTAGAAAAGATATACCCAGCAGAAAAGCTTAAAAGAGTAAGTGAAGCTTTTAAATTCAAAGTGCTGGAAACCAGTGACACTTCTGATAGTTTGGAAACTCCTTCCCCTGGTGATGAAATACTTCTCCAGATGAAAGAAAAGTTTCGAACAACTACAGATAAAAGTGTGATTATGCAAATCCTTACTACATTACCTTATAGCTGGACCGTACAGAAAATTCAAGATGAATTTGGTGTAGCTAATTACACAGCCCGTAAAGCTAAAATACTCCAGAAAGAGAAAGGAATTATGTCATACCCTGATTCAAAACCTGGAAAAACATTGAAGCCAGAAATTGCTGCAAAAGTACAATCTTTTTATGAGAGTGAAGAAGTGAGCCGTATCATGCCAGGGAGGAAAGACTTTGTCTCGGTTAAAGTATGTGGAAAACGGGAGCATATCCAAAAACAACTTATCCTATGTAATTTAAAAGAACTGTTTGTACATTTTAGGGAGAAACACTCAGATATTAAAATTGGATTTTCTAAGTTTTGTGAACTTAGGCCAAAATACTGTGTTCTGGCAGGAGCAAGTGGTACACACAGTGTCTGTGTGTGTACAATACATCAAAATGCTAAGTTGAAGGTAGCACAGTGTAAATTCCCAGAATTAAGAGAAGGTGAAAAACTTATAAAAACATACCAAGATGCTTTACAAACATTGATATGTGATAATCCATCTGAATCATGCTACTTTGGTGAATGTTCAAACTGCCCAGGAGCAGATGTTTTACGAGCTAGGCTGGAATATTGTTTTGAAGTAAACTGTCTTGAGAATGTGACATTCAAACAGTGGGTTATAATTGATAAGAACACCAGCTTAGAGACTTTCACTAAACCACGTGAGGAATTTATTAATGATTTTATTGAATCCCTTCCCAAACTTCTGAGACACAGTTTTATTGCAAAACAGCAATCGTCATTTCTTAGTCATCTTAAGGAGGTACTAAAAAAGGGTGAGTTCATAGTGCTTTGTGATTTTGCTGAGAATTACTCCTTTATCTTGCAAGATGCTGCGCAGGGATATCATTGGAATAATGCACAAGCAACAATTCATCCATTCTCCATCTACTCAAGAAGTGACCTAAGCGGCGAGTTGCAGCATACCAGTTTCGTAGTTATTTCTGATTGTCCTATCCATGACACCATTGCTGTTCATTGTTTTCAACGGGTACTCATGGATTTCATGAGGTCGCACTTTACTCCAACTCCATCGAAAATATACTACTTTTCCGATGGATGTGGAGCACAGTACAAGAACCGACTTAATTTCTTTAACCTGTGTTTACATGAGGAAGACTTTGGGGTCAAAGCAGAGTGGCATTTCTTTGCAACCTCCCATGGGAAAAGTTCATGTGATGGGATTGGTGGCACTGTGAAGAGACTGGCTGCAAGGGAAAGTCTACGCCTTGTTTATAATGAGCAAATCATGACACCCCGGCAGCTTTATGAGTGGGCTAAAGTAAACATCAGTTCCATGCACTTTGCATACAGCACAATCCAGAAGCATAAAAATGAAGAAATGATCTTGAAGGACCGGAAGATATCTGCCCAGACTATTGAAGGCACCTTGAAACTGCACTGCTTTATCCCTTTAAGTAAGAGTAAAGTACTCACTAAACTGTACTCCTTCTCAGCATCTTCAAGGGAGGCAGAAACAACAACAAGGTGTGATGATGAACTAGACTTCACAGAAATCGTTGGTTTCGTGACATGCCTATATGGTGACTTCTGGTGGCTGGCGTGTGTTCTTGATTCATTTGAAGATAAGCAGGAATTCAAAGTGAGTTTCCTTCATCCCCATGGTCCAGCTCCTTCAAATTTCACATACCCTACAGTACCTGACATTCTTCGTGTGCACCGAAGCAGCATCCTCACGACAGTGGATCCATTAACAGCAACAGGAAGAGTTTACACATTGACAAAGGCCGAGACAGAAAATGCAACCAGAAAACTTTTTGCAGTGAAACAGATGTGAAGTTTTGAAGTAGGTTCAGTAGGTACTTCAAATTATTTTTATAACAAATTGGAAAAATACAAAATTACACAGTGCATGTAGTTTTAAAATTAGGTTTTCATATGATCCCAATAAGATCCCATTTTGAAACTTTCAGAATTTATTGTAAAAGGTTTGATAAACATAATATAATGTAACCATGACCGAGACAAAAAAGGTAAATCTAGCATTATCAGACAAGTGTGGAAAAATTTAAAAGAAAAAAAAGAGTATCAGTACATTCTAAAATAAAGTGATTTTGTAAGTGTAAACATGAATACAGAATCTTATAAGTTACTGAATTTGGGATTGAATTAGGCTAGAACACAATTATTTTAACATATTTAGATGCTTATTTTGGTTATTTAATATTAACATTGTTTGGAAGAACATGTGTGGCATTTTTACACAAACCAAATGAATACCCTGCCAGTCATGGATCGTCAAACTGGCAAGTAATTAGCACATTAACAGTTGCATCAACTTATGCTATTTATGTTTTTATAATAATCCCATTGAGATCCCATTATGAAACTTTCAGGATATGTAGAAAAATAATGTATATTTAGCATATATTTTTTTAAGAATTTTTAAAAATCTACTTTTTTTAATATTCAGAATTTAAAATTTCTTTGAATGACCTTGAGATTTTAAAAAATATAAAATTTGCATGTGTCATATCAAATGAAAGCCCAATTAAAGATCTTTCAAATGAGCCATAATTCAGGACTCTAGCACAATTAGATCCAGAGTTATTGTCAGTTAAGGTTTGCTCAGCAGATCAAAAATCATGTTTTTTTAAAAATTTCAAAAATTAATAACTCAAAAATGGATGCAGTAAAAATTCTTTAAAAAATTATACTTGTTTATAATGATGAATTCTACAAATATACCAAGTTTCATAAAAATCAAAAATGGTTGGTTTGAGAGCCTGGTTGATTTGACATGGAATGACCCATACCCTTAGTGTTTGTTTCCTTATGCTCCTTCCTCTCAGTGTTCGGTTCTTCCTGGTTTCCTTCAGCCTTTTCCTCTCATTGTTGGCCTCTTCCTGGTTTCTTTCAACGTCTGCTTCAAGGTTTATCCCACTCTTTTGCTCCACCTAGTAATTATTATCATAGTCTTCACTCATCTCTAAACCTCTTTTATGCGTTTCAGTTAAAACTTGCCTTTGTCCTTTTCACTTTCAAGACCATCAACAACATTTTAAAAAGCATGACGAAGCTAAGCCAACTTAAATATTACAGCCAAATATAGCCTGGTAAAGAGAACTCTTTATTTCATTATGATAATCTGTTTTTCATAAGCTAAACAAACCTTAGCCCTTCAGACCACCAGTTACAGTTCTTACCAGCCATCTCAGTCACGAGCATATTTTACACATCTTGTTTCTCTGAAACTGGCTGTGGTGTGGTTTTTCATGTACAGTTCTAATACTATCCCACATAGAACACATTATTTAATTACATGAATAGCAAACTCTCAGCCATTGTCCGACTGCAGTATTGAAGGGGCTCAAAAAATTTTAAAATTATCCATAGTATTTTTAGCTACCGCTTTTACAGTTTTTTGTTTCTAATGTATGTAAATGCACAAACTTGTTTAAATGATCTTGTTAGACCATTATAAACATGTCACAATTTGTTTGCATGCCCACTAAATCCATTTGTCTATGACTTTTCATTTCACTACAAATCATCTTATTTACAACTAATCCCTTTTTCTGTTAAGTTTCTCCTGACATGATATACAAAGTTTTTAACACAGCTTAACAACTTCCCACTCCATGTTTATTTACTTATTAACTTCGTGCACCATCCTTTCCTTACCACCGTGTCTAATAGCAAGCAATATGTGTGTCATATAACATGCCAGACATTTCCTAGTTTATCACAAAAAAATCTTATATTAGATTGATCTGGAGGAACAATTTCTTCTTCTTCTCAGCTCCCCCATCTGTAAACACATTGAACCGTTTGAAACGATGATAGTCCATAGTTGTCTTAGAAACTGATGTTTGCATATTTCACAAATTGTAGAAACTCAATAGTATTTCTCATCACTTGTGTAGAAACTAGTCGAGTCCTTTTAAGACATTAATTCCCCAAAACTTTTATTAAAATCCTCTTTAGACGCGACACATTTTCCACTCTTGACAACCATGGTTAACTGATAAGGCTCTGTGCATGCTCAAAACTCTTACAAAACAAAGGAACCAGTTTTACCCAGAAGCGTGTGTGGATAGTTCACATTTTACCCCATAAAGCCCGATGTTGATACATTTTTAGTTTCATTTCTTGCTTTACCCAAGGCAATCTGTTAAAGTGAATTTCACCCTGGCAATCCTAGGTTTCCTCATTTCTGGCCAAATTGGGTGACTGAATGAAATGTTTAAACCTGCTACTACTTTTCACGCATATTTTAAGAGACCTCTTGTTGCAGTTTGTTGGTCACTACTGTTATTCATTATGACAAGAAAAAAAATCTTGGTAATAAGACATGTAAATACTATAGACATTAGGAAAGCTAAAAAGAAAATAGGATGCATTTGATTACTTTCAAAGGGAATTTATTTTCGAGCAAAAATATTTTGTTTCCTATCAAAGTGATTATATTTTTAGGGTGCGGCTTGTTTTTGGTTAAATGTGGTATACGATAATATTGTTCTTTATTATTATTATTATTATTATTATTATTATTATTATAGCACCGCCTCTTACTACCCGTTCGGGATATACGTCTTAAAATACTGTTCTGGAATAATATAAACAATAAATGTTTAGTTGACCTACTGGTAGTCTATCATTAAATTATTATCTTGGCACTGTTTAAGCCAGTAAAAACTTTCTAAATTTTGAATCCAAATCTGAATCTTAGGAAGATTCAATTTGATTCAAAATTTTGAATCCTAATGTTGGATGATTCGGGTTCGATTCAAAATTTTGAATCTAAATAAATCTTAGTTTTGGATTCGATGTGCTTAGCTCAAAATTCAAATATAATCCTATAAAAACCAGTTTTGTGGCTGATTGAAAATAAATTAACTTTAGTCCATGTCGTAAAGGAATCACGTTAGAGACAACTGTGTGACAATGAATATCTTGTACTATAATTAAAAAAGTGGTGTGATCCTTATTTGTCTTTTCACTTTCTAAGATAGTTACTATTTATTACATAATATGTTTTAATAAACCTGAAAGGTTTCTATAATATTTATCAGCATTTCTAAAATATTTTATTATTGAATTGGGTTTGGAAACTTAGCATTTTAAAATATTTGACACAAATTCAATTTGAAACAATATCATAGTAAGCCTAAAACAAATTAATAGTTTCAGATCTGAACCTATTTTTAAAATAAAACATTTGATCCAACTTCGATACAACAAAATAAATTTATCATGAGATTTGATTTGGATCAAACTAAAAAACATTTTTGGGCATGAGTTTTTAGAGTGTATGACCAATATCAGTGGTCAGTTAGTCTAAGACATTAATCTCACTCACTATATACTTGATCCTTGGTTATGAGATCAAGTTTCAAATCACTGTGTGTTTTTCCAAATTTGATTTAGTAGTGTGGCTTTCCAATACATGTACTGCCTTAAAAGCTATTTGTTGCATCCATACCTGCCAGAAGAATATTTTAAGCATATGCACTGCTACCAGTCCCAATTTTATAACACTCACTAAAGCACCTGTAGCTTAATGAGCTGTGAGTGAGCTTCAAATCATTTCAGAGTTCCTCTATATAGTACAAACGCTAACTACTACAGGGTTACAATTACATGGATATTTGAATCTTTTGTAGGTGTTTTTTTTATTTACAAAACCAAATGTATTTTTAAGTAAATTTAAATATGAATTTTTGGTATAAAACATTCAAAATATCTACATACATGGAATGTGTTGAAATATGATATTTTAAATAATTGTATGTGCCCTTAGAGTGGATTCAAATGTTGAAATAGGACAATTATATACACAAGCACCAATTTATATGATCGTGGAAAATATCGAAATGCGAGCGGGTGGGTGAGTGGGCAGACGCCACATACAACATTTCACCCGCCCAGAATGGCACACAGCTCTTTGTTCACTACAGGGCAAACTACACAAGTGTACAGTTCAGCTTGATAGCAAAACATCAATGCAGATGACTGATCTGCACATTATTATCATTTCTAAACTGACTCGATGGTGCTTAGAGTGTGTGCCTATGGATACCTTCAACAACGTTAAATGTTTGTAGATTATCCTAGGATCTTAGATTCAATTTCCAACATGGCTGAAAAACTTACCATAGGTGAAATTGGAGTGTTCCCTTTCTCACTAACAAATTAACTGCCAGAGGACTGGGTTTTAAGTATGTTTTAAACTCAAGTTACCAATAGTTTGTAAGTTGTTTGCTGACAAAACCAGTTTGTTTTTAAAATTTATTTTAAATATCCCGATTAAAAAGGGGAACTCAAATTTATAGCTGATAGTAAGAGAAAGACAGGGCTATCAGCTATCATCAGGAGGCTAGACTTAGGTTCTCAGCTATGACCTAGAATATCGAAATAGGTTTTCAATCCTTTCTGGATGCCCTGACTGGTTTTACCATAGTATCCAAATGCTACATTAGTGTATTTATAAAAATTCTCTTTTAATAATAAGTTGTGGTGTGGTGACATAAAGCACGAAAAAAGGTCAAGGAGAAGATTTTTACAGTGAAAGTATTTAAAAGTGAATTAAGAACTTTGCTAAAAAAAAGTATAATATCATTTATTTGAATACTTTGCACTGTGTAAAAATATAATTTAGCCTAGCTTAGTAAAACAATGTTGAGTAGAATCTATTCATGATAGATTTTTACTTGAATGACAGTTCAAAAATCATGTTTAGGTTTGGGGTTGCCAAAACTTGTAAAAGATAACTGATTTGTTATATATGTTAAATTTTTTAATTACCTATTATATTTTACATTAAAAATAATGTAAACTTAAGTTTTCTCATACTATTTCATTACTTTTAATAAATTCTTTTTATCCAACTTGAAACAATATTTTAAACATAAATAAAAGTATTCTGAAAATTGAAAAATGACACCTGGACACGGGAATCGAACCCGGGACCTCTGGCTATTAATTCTTAATAAATAAAAGTACTTATTCTTCGTTTTGTAATGTTATTGACTATGTGTAATATAGTGGATACATCAATACCTTTTAATAAAGGCATATTTACTTGTAAAGGAGAAAATACTTGTCATTTTTACTTTCTCGCTATCTTACAGGTAGAGAAAGTATTTTGATTGTCAAAAAAATCGAACTCGAGATTTTGGTGAATCTCGACGTTTCATGACCCCCCGAATCCGAAAAAGTGGTGTTGGAATTTCTGTCCGTATATCTGTCTGTCTGTCCCTCCTACTATAGCCTAAACTATTTTACCGATCGGGCTAAAAATTGGTATCTAGGGTTGCCCAGAGGGATTTTTACTTTCTCTCTATCTTACAGGTAGAGAAAGTATGGTGATCGTCAAAAAAATCGAACTCGAGATTTTGATGAATTTTGACGTTTCATGACTTCCTGAATCCGAAAAAGTGGTTTTTGAATTTCCGTCTGTCTGTCTGTCTGTCTGTCTGTCTGTCTGTACCTCCAACTAGAGCCTAAACTATTTTACCGATTGAGCTGAAACTTGATATCTAGGGTTTTCATAGGGTTGCCCCGAGGGGTTTTTGGAATTGGATATCTACCCCTAAAATTAAGGGTAGTTTACTGAAGGGAAAAAAGAGAAAAAGTCGATTTTCTCAAAATCGGCTCTAACGATTTTGATTAAATTTCATTTATGAACATTAATAAATATTCCAAACAAAATGGCTACTCTCAATATTTCGGCAAAATGGCTTTAAGGGCTCCGGTCTGATGCGTAAATTAACATTTTTTATAATAGCTCCGAAACTATTTGAGATATGAAATTACTTAGCATTACAAATATGTATATATATTTATAATACAAATATTTTATTCGAAACATATTTTTATAAAATCAATAATTTTCAATCTATACGCAATTATATATATATTTTTAGCTTTTTGGACATTAAAGCTTAAGTATTGCGATCGTAAAAAAAACTAACCTGAAATGTTGATGGATTTCGACGTCTCATGACCCCCCGAACCCTAAAAAATAGTCTTTGCAATGCCGTCTGTCTGTGTGTCTATTAAAACTTAAAATTAAGGGTAGTTTACTGAAGGGCAAAAAGAGAAAAAGTCGATTTTCTCAAAATCGGCTCTAACGATTTTGATTAAATTTCATTTATGAACATTAATAAATATTCCAAACAAAATGGCTACTCTCAATATTTCGGCAAAATGGCTTTAAGGGCTCCGGTCTGATGCGTAAATTAACATTTTTTATAATAGCTCCGAAACTATTTGAGATATGAAATTACTTAGCATTACAAATATGTATATATATTTATAATACAAATATTTTATTCGAAACATATTTTTATAAAATCAATAATTTTCAATCTATACGCAATTATATATATATTTTTAGCTTTTTGGACATTAAAGCTTAAGTATTGCGATCGTAAAAAAAACTAACCTGAAATGTTGATGGATGTCGACGTCTCATGACCCCCCGAACCCTAAAAAATAGTCTTTGCAATGCCGTCTGTCTGTGTGTCTATTAAAACTTAAAATTAAGGGTAGTTTACTGAAGGGCAAAAAGAGAAAAAGTCGATTTTCTCAAAATCGGCTCTAACGATTTTGATTAAATTTCATTTATAAACATTAATAAATATTCCAAACAAAATGGCTACCCTCAATATTTCGGCAAAATGGCTTTAAGGGCTCCGGTCTGATGCGTCAATTAACATTTTTTATAATAGCTCCGAAACTATTTGAGATATGAAATTACTTAGCATTACAAATATGTATATATATTTATAATACAGATATTTTATCCGAAACATATTTTTATAAAATCAATAACTTTCAATCTATACGCAATTATATGAATTTTTTTAACTTTTTGGACATTAAAGTTTAAGTATTGCGACCGTAAAAAAAAACTAACCTGAAATGTTGATGGATGTCGACGTCTCATGACCCCCCGAACCCTAAAAAATAGTCTTTGCAATGCCGTCTGTCTGTGTGTCTATAAAAACTTAAAATTAAGGGTAGTTTACTGAAGGGCGAAAAGAGAAAAATTTGGTTTTCTCAAAATCTGCTCAAACGATTTTGATTAAAATTCGTATCTAGGCGTTGATTAAGATTATAAATAAACTGGCTATTTTCATTTTCCTATGAAAATGATTTTTAGGGTACTTTACAGAAGCGTTAATTTCCGTATCTCCACAACTATTGGAGAAACTAAACAACTTATCATTGCAAAATTGTAGGACTATTAGAAATAAAAAACTTTTATTTGACATATATTTTTATAAAAGCAGCAGTTTCTGAGATATTTGCAAATATATTAATACAATTTTGTGAGCTTTAGTTGTAAACATATACTACTTAAGTCTTAACGCAATAATTCTCCAATGCCATAGAGTAATTAAATATAAGTATCTAAAAAAGTATGTTATTTTTCCTTAAATCTCTTAGGAGAAATGTTTGCATAGCAATGATCTATCTCCATTTTAGACTCAATAGTCAATATTTACATTTTTTATTGGTCAAAATGTATAAATGAATAATTAAATATCAATGCGATGACTTGAAGATCTGCAACACCTTATAAAATGTTAAAATTTTAACCAGAAATCGAAATTTTAATACGAAGTGTTGACCCTTGTGGAAGACATTAAACTGTTTGAAATGCTCTTAGGTGGACAAAGATGCGCCTCTTTTCTCATTGATTATATAGCATTGTATATTATTTTATGCGTGCTCTTATGTGGAGTGGTGATGATACAATGTACATTATTCCGTTCAGAAATCTTACGAGTTTATAGAAAGAGAGAGAAAGTCTGTGCGGTGTGCCGTACCATTTATTTTAAATCAAATCTCCGAAACTATTTGAGATATGAAATTACTTATCATTACAAATAAGTAGATCTATTTATAATACAAATATTTTAATCAAAGCATAATTTTATAAAACCAATAACTTTTAAGCTATATGCAAATATTTATATATTTTAACTTTTCGAACACAAAAGGTAAAGTATTGCAACCTTTAAAAAAAATCTAACCTGAAATGTTGATGGATGTCGACGTCTCATGACCCCAGAATCCTAAAAAGTGGTCTATGCAATGCCGTCTGTGTCTGTTTAAACTTCAAATTAAGAGTAGTTTAATAAAGGGCGAAAAGAGAAATTACTTTTAGGGTAATTTACAGACGCTAAAATTTCCGTATCTCCACAACTATTTGAGCTACTAAATAACTTATCATTGCAAAATTGTAGTACTATTAAAAATAAAAAACTTTTATATAAAATATATCTTTATAAAACCAACAGTTTCTTAGATATTGGCAAATATATTATTAGAATTTTGCGAGCTTTAGTTGTAAAGAGATACTATTTAAGTTAGAGCACAATAATTCTTGAATGCCTTCCTTAAAACTCACAGGAAAAATGTTTGTACAACATTGATATACATCCATTTTTGACTCTATAATCAATATTTACACTTTTATTGGTCAAAATTTAGAGAGGAGGAAAATAAAAGCAATGTGATGGCATGAAGATGTGCATCACCTAATAAAATGTCGAAAATCTTAACCGAAAGTCGAAATTTTAATACAAAGTGTTGACCCTTGTGGACCCAATATTGATCTTTTTTTATCAGTCCAAACATACAAATGATGACATTAGTTCTTTAAAAATAAAATTATAAAATTTAAAACTGGGACTAAAAAAATGTTTTACATAGGAAGTGGAATAAAACGATAAATAAGCTTTGTGTCCGACCTCAAATAAATATATAAATAATATTGGCCTGAATTACTGTGGCTAGCTATCACATTAATATACTACCATCTCTTTTCATTACAGTGATCCAAAGTGATAGATGTCAGCTTTTGGCGTAGGGATATATTAGAGACTATTTCTAGTAACTTTGTGAGCTGTCATCCAAGTAAACTTAGGTCATGAATGAATTATAGTGCTTATATGAGTGTTTTAAGAGACAAAATGAGACTTGAGTATGTATTTGAAAATTTTTGTTTATGTGTAATTTATTGTGAGAACCCTTTCCATTTTGCCAAATGAAATGAACACAACTTTCTTTTCTATCTTAGCATTTTAAAATAATCCTCCCGATTCATGTAATATCTATTAGTTTTGTAATAAAGTACAGCAAGCTCTTGAGGTGTTATTAAGAGATCATACTACTAGCAAGCCAGCAGGATTCGGCTGAAACCTGGAGCAGGCACTGAGCACACTCGATTAAACTGATAACAAATTGAGCATCCTCTCTTAGTCGAGGGTTCATCTCTGATTGGTTCATTTGGTCGAGAGGGAGGGGACTTGAGACCAAGATGGCAAGATAGTCGGAGTCTTCTGGTGACTCTTATATGTAATAGACTAAAGTTAGTGACTCACAATCCCATGGTTTGAGGCTTGTAGGACCCGCTTATGAGCTGTGCTATGGACTTGTGATAGTCATGAATTGACCTAGGCTAATGATCTCGAATCAAGTCAGTCAGGTCAAGTAAGCTGGTTAACCCCCAGTAGTCATTAGGCCGATAGGTTTAGTAGGACCTTCATGGCTCACTACATCTACCTGTCCCTTCCAACACTTTAATGAATCATTTGTCCTATAAGTGTAACTTGGGCATCCTGCGCTAAAATAGTCCACTCTACAATAAAACTTGTGTTGTTCTTGTGACTAATTTACCCCATACCTCCGAAGTCTGTCCAAGATTGGTGTCACAGGAGGGTGGCTTACAATGAATGATTTCTGTAGCAAACTAATCTAATTTATTTATTTTATTATCTTTTAGTGTTCAACTGTCCACGAAGACCAAACCTGGGTCGGGAAGGCCGACCCATTGTGCTCCGAGCGAATCATTTCCAGATATCAATGCCCCGTGGCTTTGTTCATCACTATGACATCAACATTCAACCAGATAAATGTCCACGAAAAGTTAACAGGGAGATTATTGAGACAATGGTTCATGCTTATAGCAAGATTTTTGGAACACTTAAACCTGTGTTTGATGGAAGAAACAATTTGTACACTCGTGACCCACTGCCTATTGGTAATGATAGAGTGGAACTTGAGGTAAGTATTTTATTTATCATTAACTTCTTGCTTTATTTTTTTACTAATTTTATCTTCATTTAAAAAAATATTATTACTGTGCTATATATTATTTTTATTTTATGATTTTATAGATAATAAGCAAAACAAAAATTCATTTCTTTCATCAGAACAATTTTTTTGTTTCTAAGATATATATATATGATAATAGTATCCATAAATGTTTCTGTTTGTAGGTGACACTGCCAGGAGAAGGCAAAGACCGAGTGTTTCGAGTGACAATTAAATGGGTGGCCCAAGTGTCTCTCTATGCTTTAGAAGAAGCTTTAGAAGGACGCACTAGACAGATTCCTTACGATGCTATACTTGTAAGAAGTGGAATTTGTTTTCTAAACTATTAATTATTTTTAAATACCTTAATAAACTGCATATTTTCTATTTAGGGAACTATTTTTCTTAATGTTTCAGTTTATGATTTTATTAAACTGTACATTAACCTAAAGTGCTCTGTAACTTCTTGTTATTTTGGTTATAAATTTGTTTCATAAAAATAAATCATTTATTAATTTTAAAACTTATTTGTTACTTGCATTTTGATCTTTCAGGCACTTGACGTTGTTATGAGACATTTGCCATCCATGACGTATACTCCAGTTGGACGTTCATTCTTCTCTTCTCCTGATGGGTATTATCACCCTCTGGGTGGTGGTCGAGAGGTGTGGTTTGGTTTTCATCAATCTGTCAGACCTTCTCAGTGGAAAATGATGCTTAATATAGATGGTAAATTTTTTTAATAATGTATTAGTTAATTGGTTTTTGTAGTTTCAAAAACATTTTCAAACCCGTTTTTTAATTTTTTTCATGGATTATAATTATTCCCTTTTTAATTTATTTAGTATTTTGTTTTGGCACAAACGCGAGGTTTCTCCGGTTTAATAAATATGGTTTGAATTAGGAAGGATAGCCAGAGCATCCGGCTATTCTCTTTGACCTGAAGAAGCTGTCTGTGCTAGTGAAAGCTTGTCATTAAAAATGTGTTTGTGTGTGTCTTTTAGTTTTCTATCTAAACAATGTCTACTCCAGTATCACCAAGGTAAGTGCACTGGTTATCCCTCCTAATTCATATCATGATCTAGTCTAGCGCTCTTTTCCAAATAACCTGTTTTATAAATAGAAACTTGTCAGATTTGGATTAAGACTACATACAAAAAATGCCCAACAATAGTTTTTGCTTCCAGTTTCTGCCACTGCCTTCTACAAAGCCCAACCTGTGATAGAATTCATGTGTGAAGTGTTAGACATAAGAGATATAAATGAGCAACGCAAGCCGCTTACAGATTCTCAGAGGGTGAAGTTTACAAAGGAAATTAAAGGTCTAAAGATTGAGATCACTCACTGTGGCACAATGAGGAGAAAATACAGAGTATGTAATGTGACACGTAGGCCAGCTCAAATGCAATCGTAAGTATACCCTCTATACAGTAGGAGTGCAAGTGAAAGCTATCAAAGCTACCAGATCAAATATTGTGTGTCCATTCGCCAAACTATATGATCCGCAAAAGCATGTCTTGAGTTACTTTCACTTCTGGCAGCCAAAACTTTAACTTTAAACAATTTATTTTTAATTATATATTTCTTTTAACAGTCTTTATAATAATGAAATATAGACTAATGGAAATTACAGTTCGGATGTTTCTTTTTTGTGGAAGTGGCATCTGTATGTAGTTAACTTAAAAATGCTTTACAAATGAGAGCTTCTTAAAGGCTGCCTTAGTTTCATACATTAAGGTGGCAAACCAGAGCAGACAAAATAATTTGTTAATTTGACATCATAAAAGCTGTTTACGATTGTGTTAATGCACAAAATAAAAATGTTTTCTTTTGAAACTAAGTTTTTTTGTGGCTCTTAATCTAAGTTATAACTAACATTTATTTATTTATTCATTCATTCGGTGACCCAACACAATTGTGAATATAATACCTAATAATTTTATTTTGTGCGCAACAATATTTCTTGATCCCACAATCGTGACACAAAGACAATTATTTTAGAATTTTTTTGTGATTTCAATAGGTTATGAAAAAGCCACTTATATAGTATTCCTTATGGAAGCAATATTAGAAGCATAACACCTTTAGTTGATAGGGTACTATTATTAAGGAAATAATTATTTTCACATCGGCTAACATTAGTGACCTTCAATCAATGTTTGCAATAAAATATTTTTTTAGCTGTCATTTACTACCACTCCTACTGTAGATGGACTTTACTCATTGGAATTACTTTAAATTTTTTCTTTTTCATTTTACCTTTGTTCTAACAATAATTCCTTAAGCTTACTAAAAGTTTTTGATTACATGTGCTCAGTAAAAAGTGTGTGTATTTAAGTCCCATTTTATAGAAATAGTAAAATAGCAATTTAAATTTGGAACAATTAATATGGATAGACATTTCAAATTTCTGGATAGTGGATGGATCTTGGAGGTTTTTTCTTTTGTTTTATGGGGAAAAACAAGCATGCTGATACTTTAATTTGCCCACAAATTACAAGCACATTCAGTATTTTTTATGTCTACGAATCACCTTACAATTTGCTTTCCATTGATATTTGAAGCATATATTTCTCAATTGATGGACACGCAAATTATAGTACTAACGTCCAACACGTTAGTTCAGTCGGTAGGGTGTCTGTCTACTGAGATAAGGGTCCAGGGCTGGATTCCCGCCATGACCAAAAACTGAATCATTTGTGAAATGTGGGTTTCCCCTTTCACAGTAATGAATTACTGCTTGGGGGTTGGATGTTGGGTCCGTTATAGAATTAAGTTTACAAGCTGTGTGCTGATATAATCAGTCAGTTCATAAAGTGCATATTAAATACAGTACCTCAAATAAATTAAATGTAAAAATATACTACAAATGTTCTGATAATTATGACCTGTATGTTTACCTATGTAGTTTTGTTTATTAATATTTAATTTTCTTAGGTTTCCTCTACAGTTAGAAAATGGACAAACTGTTGAGTGTACTGTGGCCAAATACTTCTTGGACAAGTATAAGATGAAATTACGTTATCCCCACTTACCTTGCTTACAGGTGGGACAAGAACATAAACACACCTATTTACCTTTGGAGGTGAGTTGCTATTTTTGTGATTAATTATTTAATATTGTCATTCAATATATACTTTTTCATTAAGATATCACAAGTATTTATTTCTTTTTATAGGTTACACTTCTAAATTTATACATTTTCATTTTAATATAAACTAAATTTACCCATGCTTTTTTTTTAGGTGTGTAATATTGTAGCTGGTCAGCGTTGCATTAAAAAACTCACAGATATGCAAACATCCACAATGATTAAAGCGACAGCTCGGTCAGCACCCGATCGTGAACGAGAAATTAACAATTTGGTCAGACGTGCAGATTTTAATAATGATGCCTATGTGCAGGAGTTTGGCCTAACCATTAGCAACAACATGATGGAAGTTCGAGGGCGCGTACTGCCTCCACCCAAACTCCAATATGGTGGCAGAGTTAGTTCGCTAAGTGGACAGGTCTCTTGAAAATTTCATTAATATCTTTTACTAATCCTATTTCCTTGCAGCTCATTGTTCAAATTACTACTCGTTAAAGTCATGTGCACGCACCCAAATTAATTAAAACTTTTTCTCAATTTCAATAGAATCTTTAACTTAAAACTGTTAAAATAACCTTTTTTTTAGTTAAAACACCAATTATGTATCTCGTTAGTATTACTAGTATAGCAGACTACCTCAAATTATCAAGGTTAATATGTGATTTTAATTATTTTTTTTTCGTCCTGGCAAATAATTTAGAGCACTTAAAATAATTTAGGTTGATTTATACCTAATTTAGTTGTTTGCTGAAGTCTAAGCACTTAATTGGCTTGAGACAAAGCTGAGTCATGACTCTGCACATTATTTCACTTAATGTATGTTATAGGAAGACTGAGCGGGTGTGTGGTTACCTTTTAATAGCCAAATAAAATTTCAATTAACTTGACATAGAAGTCACAAACATATTATTGTTCAGCTGATAAAAATGTATAATCCACTATTTGTGCATACACTCTTTGGTTTGTATATCTTGACAACTGTGTAAAATTTTCATGCATAATATGCACAACTTAACAAAATCGCCTTGTTAAATTTTTGAATTTTATTGTAAACAGTTTCAATTCAAACTAGTTTTTGGAACACAACTAATCCTACTTAGTTCATAGTTAAATACTACTAGGAATAAAATTCAAACTAAAGCATAGGAAAAAGAAACTTTGATTCGCTATAATGTTCTTTCTATATTGATTTGATTGATGTAAATTGTGTATATTTCTTAGGATTTTTAGTGAAAATAATTCTTAACAGCGTTTACAGAAATGTGTTTTTTGTTTAGAAAGTTTAATATTTTATCACCCTTAACAATATATTTTTTTTTATATTAATGAATGTTGGCTGAATTTTTATTTGTTTTGTGGCAAGTAATTTCTCAGCCTACTTTACAGGTTTGCAGTGCTTCACTTAGTTGGATTTTATTCAGCTATCAGAACTGATCCTGTTGACATTCATCACATATTAGTTTGTGATACATGAATTTAGAAAATATAAATTTATTTAAATGTTTTCAATTTCCATTTTAAATAAATTTAAACCTAAAATAAATGCACATGTTTAAGAATTGTGTACTCTGGATTACATGCATGGAAAATGTACATTAAAAATCTGCTGATTACAGGTTTGATGAAGTGTTTTATGTGACTGACCCAATGGGTTATGATTAGATTTGAATTCAGTCCAAGCAGACTATAATGGGGATTTTTTATTCATGTCTGAACTTTTTCTTAGCTACCCTTTCCATTTTAGATTCCTTAGGGCACATTTAATTGTATTACTTGTATAAATAATAGTTTTGAATCAACTAGCATTGCTAATCAATCACTCATTACTAATTGCGATTTTTTAAAATAATGATATTAAAGTATTTGTTCACTTTTCTCTTGCCAGACAAAACAACAAGCTATGCCAAATCAAGGTGTTTGGGATATGAGAGGAAAACAATTCTTCACTGGAGTAGAGATAAGAGTTTGGGCTATTGCATGCTTTGCACCACAAAGGACTGTTCGAGAAGATGCATTAAGGTAAGATTTTATTGTTTAAATAGTTTTGTCTTGCATAAGCTTCAATTATTGACATTTTATTTTAATTTTCTAGGAATGTTGAATATACACTTTAGCTTATGTTTGAATTTTATTAATTTTGTTACTTTAGGAATTTCACCCAGCAGCTTCAGAAAATCAGCAATGACGCTGGTATGCCTATAATTGGACAACCATGTTTTTGTAAGTATGATTATGAATCAGATTTAACTGTTAGTGTATATTAGACATGTATATCAAATTATCTATACACTTGACCCAAATTTCGGGATTCCGGCACATCCTACTTTCACTGAAGTGCCTGTTACTAGCCATATGATTATAGCAATGTATAAAATCTTGGATGGTTTTCTCTTGTTTTTTATCTTCAGTACATGACAATACTACCTTGCATCCCTTACTACTTGACATACTCCCTGTACTCCCACATATTCCCGGACTTCATTCCTAATCCTTTTTCTCTTTGTAACAGCTAATGTGCTGCTCACAAACTTCATTCCTGTGGTCTCAGCTTTCCTAGTCTCTTAAATTTAATGTCCATATTTATGCTGCATATGTATGTATGTGACTGGGTACAAATTACGCCCTATACCGAACTTCAAGGGCACTTCTTTGTCATAGCAGGTCTTTTACACACTTAAAGAAAGTCTCCCCCTGCTATTTTCTTCATATTAGATCCTCTCTACTCCCACTCAGATCATGCCTTAAAAATATTTTACACTCTGTACCTTTCTCATCTCTACTCTATCCAACTTTATAGTTTTACTAGTTCTTATTCTTCTCTGCACTCTTTCACTTCCTCAGTCCATTCCTGTATCTGGTCCTGTACATCCTATTCCTTCTTCCCCCATGTCATCAAATCATAATTAAGCATAATTGATTTCATTCTTTACTCCCAAAATTTCCTTGCCACTTTATTCATTTCCATTACAATTACAAATAGTAGTTTTTAAGAGAGCACTCCCATGCTTCACTCATTTTTTAAATTTGGAACCACTCCGTCCACCCCTTCTCCATTTTAGCACAACTAGTATTATACTCATGCATACTCTTTACTCTCCTATTTCTACTCCAGCCTCCATCTATAAATATCTTTACCAAGTCCTGCCCCAAATTCATACCTTCTTTCCATCATTTGTCATATAGGGATGATCAAGTCTATTGTAGATCTCCATTCTCTAAATCCCTGCTGTTCATCTCTCCACCCTCCATTTTATTTTTTATTCTCTTTTCAAATATCTTCTAATTTTTGTTTGTACAGTGGCACATCATTTTCATTCCATAATTTGTACAATTCATGTCTCCTTTCTTAAAAACCAGTACTATAATTATTCCCTTCAAGTCTTCTGGTACTATGTTCTCTTTCCACTTCACTCTTAGCACCCTCTGTAGACTTTTATTTCTGATTTTTCTCCCGCTCTTATCATTTCCAAAGCGAGTTTATCCACGCCTGTCCTTTTCCTAGTTTCATCCTCATTAATGTATGCTCCACCTTCTCATGTGGGACCCATACTCTCCTCTTCTGCTAATTCTTTATGATCATCAGCTTCACTCCTCCCCTTCCTCTTCAGGGTTGAACATAATCTCAAAATATCACCTCCATGGTTTCTTTTCTTCCTCTCCTGTCTTCATCATTTTATTCTTCATTCATCAGTCTGTCTTTTCTTTCTGCTCCTGATTCTTTCCTGGCTATGTACACCTTACTTCCTTACAAATTCCTTTCCGCCATCGTTGTCCGTTTTGAATCCATTCCTTTCTGTTATCCTATACAATACTCTTCTATTTTTCTTCCTGTATTCTGCCTGTTTACTCATTCCTATTCTTAAAACACCTTATGAATGCTTTGTTGTTGTCCACCACTGCTTCCTTCACTGTCATTCTACCACTTCCCACTTTTCCTCCCACAGACCTCCTTTGCATTTCCCACCAAACTTTTCTTAAACCTTTCTCAAACCACCTCTAAAATTAGCATTTCATCCTTAGGCATTAATTTTCTTGCCTTAATTACAGGTCTCATTTCTCTTCATTTTTTAAACCTCCCCCACAACCTTATCCTTATTTCTAGTGTTCTTACTTTACTCCTACATTACCATTCCACTATGTATGCCACCAGCAAACTGTGGTCACTCTCTAGAAACACACCTGGTATCACCTTAACGTTTATAGTCTGCCTCTTCATTTCCTTGTCCACAAGGAAGTAATATTATTACAGACCTTTGCTCTCGATTTAAACTTTATCTAGTACCATTATATAGCTGTCTCTTTTCTTGTTATACCAACTCATCACCACCTTCATTCAATTTCATTCGTATAGTTCCAGTAGCCTTCTTTCTACCGTCCTCACTTCACTTTCTACCATCCGTCATATCTTAACACTGCCTCAAAACTTTCTCTCTTTTTCTCATCTTGGGCATTAAGGTCTCCCATCACCACTTGTCTTTTCTTTCCCAAACACATTTATGAGTCTTCCTTAAATATTTTCTTCTTTTACAAGGGACATACACCTGCAGCAGTACCACTTGTTCCCGTTTGCCCATAATTATTTTATTAATTCAATCACTGATCCACTTCACCTCCACTTCTCACCCTACCTTCACTTTCACCCCTGCTCTATTTCTCCTCCCTTCGTCATTTCCCCTCCAGTATAAGGTTAATCCTTTCCTAAGCTCCTGCACTCCACCACCCCCTCCCGCTCCACTTAGTCTTACTCATTCCTAGAACATCCAGTCACCTTTCCTCAAATATCTCCACGACACATTCTGAAAAACTTAAACATGCTTGGTTTTTCCACACAGTCATTCTTTCCCGTGAGAATATTTTAACATAACCAGGAAAATGGTAATTTCACCGTAGTCTGGATGGCATCAATTTACAATCAATATTATTTTCATACAATTCTATATATCATTTTATTGAATTTGTTTCAAGTAAATCATAAGGGTCTAAATATAAATATTATAAATATTTTTATTAGTACTTAAATTTAATATTAAAATACCTCAATAGTATAAAGGATTCATCAATAATTTTAGTAAGGAAATGATTAAAGAAAAAAACATGTTGACAGTCCTTTTGGTTTATTTCTGATGTAGAATATTGTTAAGCAAATTTGGGAGTGTATTCTCAGAAATAATAAATGTAGGTGGGTGTTGTTGAAATGCGCCTTTGTGTTATTTTAGAAGAGGATGTATTAACATGATATAATTCAAGCTAATGCCTGTAAATACTGTAGTTTAATAGATTCGAAATTTTATAGATATTGAACAGACTTTTGAATGGTTTAAAAAGTTCAAATTAATAAATTGCATTTGTGTAATACTTAAAGTACTTTTTATTGAATCATATTTAGTAAGTGAAAGACATCATAATATAGTGTATCCTAATTTGTTAAGGTAAATATGCGACTGGTCCTGATCAGGTGGAGCCAATGTTTCGCTACCTCAAGTCTTCATTCTCAGCCCTACAGTTGGTAGTTGTTGTTTTGCCAGGGAAGACACCTGTGTATGGTAAGCAGCTCAAAGTTGACTTAAAGAATGTACATATTAATAATACACTACATGTACTACTCATTTACTCTAAATAGTTTAACCAGGCAAGGTAACGAAGACTAACTTTCAGGGAGAATCATGGTTTGCATGTTTACATTTTTATTCTTTTCTTGATATTACTTGTTGACACAGATAAGCGGTCTCCCATCATGGTATGGGGCCAAATTTGACTTTAATTATGGTCTAATTGGCCAAATATATGTAAAATACTAAATTGAGATAAAATTCTTCTTTTTACTATGTACATTAATTGCTAAAAATATACAATATTTATAACGCGTTACTATAAACAGAAATTGTATGATCTACCACCCCTTCAAAACAACTATACATAACTTTCACTTGTACAGTACTGTGCACAGAAAGTGATCCAAAATTTTAATTCAAAATAAATATTTTATGTTTACATGACAAGACATTGGCCCTAACATATATATAAATTGGTCCTAAAAACTATAGCTTTAAATTTGGTGTATTCATTTGTACATTTATGACATCTAATTTAAATTATTATTCATTATTAGTAATATCCACATATTTGGTAACTATAACTACACATTTGCATATTTTTTTTCTAGCGGAGGTTAAAAGAGTTGGTGATACAGTTTTGGGAATGGCTACTCAATGTGTCCAAGCTAAAAATGTTAATAAAACATCTCCACAGACACTTTCCAACCTTTGTTTGAAGATTAATGTTAAACTAGGTGGTATTAACAGTATCCTGGTTCCAAGCATTAGACCAAAAGTAAGCAATCTTAAATATGAATATATTTGTGTATAATTGGTCACTTAAACACAGTTTCCCGATGGACAAGTTATTTTAAGTTTTCACCTCCACTCAAATCCTTTTTAATTAATCCTGGAGATGAAGTTTGTAGGAAAAAGACCGCAAGGTATACCAGCAACAGAAAGATTAGAAGATCAGATAACAGAAAGTGTGTATGAGAGAGGAGATGAGTAAAAACGATTAAAGGAGGAAGAAGGGTGCAAGGAGGGAGATATTTTACTAAACTGGGCCGGTCACACGCTTTAAACGATGATGATCTACTTTTTAATCATTTAAACATTTTAAATCAAAATATTGCATAGAAACTTTTCTTTTCGGGATTACATACTTAATTTTGGGAGTGTTCTTTGCCAGAAATAATAATCACCAATATAAATTAGTGACTGTTTGATCAATATCAGCCACATCTGATTCATTATCATTTACATCAATGCAATTCTATTTATATTTATTTTAATTGAAAGGCTACAAAATAGTGAAAAAAATCTTCAAGGCTCAGTATCCTTTGATATCTTGGTCATCATTACATCAAAAATATGAACAAAATAGATTTACAACAGTAATGCACTTACTGTAAATTCTTTTGTCATTAATATTTGTTTTTACTGCAAAGCCTTTTTTTAAAGAACTAAACCCCCATTAATGTTTATGTTGAACTTTTACTATTTATTTGTATATAAATAATGTATAGTTCATAAACTTCTTACTTTATTAGAGTATGAATAAATAAAACTAATCATTTTTTATTTATTGAAGGTGTTCAATGAACCTGTGATATTTTTGGGAGCTGATGTCACACATCCTCCTGCTGGTGATAATAAAAAACCCTCTATAGCAGCCGTTGTGGGATCCATGGATGCTCATCCATCACGCTATGCAGCTACAGTCAGGGTCCAGCAACATAGGCAAGAGATCATTCAGGAGTTGAGTAGCATGGTCAGGTAGGTTTTCATTAAACAGTCATATTCACCATATTTTGAAAACTTACCCATTCACAAGTCTCTGAAGCATTCTTGTTTGGCTTAATATACCAAATTATCACTTGATTTGACTATATTCTTAATCACATCCAAGGCAAGGGGTATACCAGATCCTCAACCTATGGAAGTTTCACCATGCTCCTTGAGCCAAGTTGAGTCCATCCACACTATGCTTCACTAGTGTCAATGCTCGGTGAAAAAAGCACTTCCAAATGTGCAGTTATTAAAAGACTCACTTTTAACATGCTCGTCATAAAGGGATCATTGCAATCATAATAGGCAGTCTGCGTAAGCTCTGTGTGTGAGAGGATTATGTGAAGAGTGGGTTGGGTCACTCCACCTGAGCCAAGCTTTGTGGAAACCAGCCGATTGACTCGAGATGGTTGTCCTCTTTCTAGTGAAACCATGTTTAAAATGAGTTTTCATAATGCCCTTTGATGGCACCTAGTAATACATGTGTTGAAGGACTCGAGGGCTCCCACAGAGCACAGCCATTTTAACCTGTAGACTGATGGTCTGGAGTATACCATGTCTGTGAATAAAGTTCATTTCACTCAGCTCACAATACGATGTAAGGGTTTTTTCCTTTCCAAAATCTTTGTTTATTATACACACTAAAGAGGAATGTGATTATTTAGTTAACATTATCACTCTTTATCCTGTACCTTTATTTAAGGTATTCAAAGCAACTGGTGAGCAGTATGACTTTGATTCTAATTCAAGCCTATACTTATTTTGAATAGGAAAGGTTTAAGGACAGTCTGGTGGGAGTCAGAGGATGTATGTGGGAGGACAAGTAATAAAAGTAAGTTGAAGGAAACACTGGTTGAACGACAGGGTGAAGGAAGCAGTGGAGGAGAAGAATAAAGCATTCAGAATAAGTTTTAAAAATAGAAATGAGGAAACAAAAAAATAATATATAAAGAGAAAAAGAGCAAAGCGAGTTGTACGGGAAGCCAGGAAGGATTGGATGCAAAAATGGAAAGAAATGCTTGAATGGTATGTGGAAGGTGGTAAGGAGGTGTTATATAGCCAAGTAAGAAACAAAGATGAAGGAAAAAGGTTGAAGACATGAAAGGAAGACAAAGAACTATGGATGAAATATTTTTAGAAAATGTTCAACCCGGAAGAAATAGCAGAAAATGAGGAAATAGGTCCCACATGGAAAGAGGTGAAGGACACATTAAAAGGGAATGAAACAAGGAAAAGCACCAGCCGTGGACAAACTGACTGTGGAAATAAGAGCAGCAGATGAAGTAGGTGTAAAATGGTTATACAGGATGCCGAGAGTGGTTTGGAAGGAGAACAAGGTATCGGAAGACTGGAAACATGGAGCTATAATATTTATTTTCAAGAAAGGAGTCTGGAAGAGGTGTACAAATGATAGAAGGCTATGGCTGATGTGTCACTGTACAAAAATATATGTGAATATACTAGAAAAGACAACAAGAAATAAAATTAATGGAAGGTGAAGAGAGGAACAGCACGGATTTAGGAACCGGAGGTCTACAATAAACTTAGGGCCGTATGCAAGAACTTAACTAAGTGGACACTAGCCTGAGTCGGCTTGCGTCATCATAGATTAAAAGGTGGAGTGAAAGTTTGCTTGGGACCACACTATTGGTCCACTAAGCATTCATTAACGTTCTTACATACCGCCCTTAGTCTTAGCCATACAACAGCTGATGGAAAGACTATATGAATATGGGAAAAACTTTGTAATTGTATTTATGGATGTGGAGAAGGCATATAGTAGTGTGGATAGAAATAGTCTGCAAAGCAATGGAGCAAGCCAAAGTTTAAAGAGGAATTTTAATGAGTGAAAATCATGTATGAGAATAACAGAAGTTGTGCTAAAACGAAGTAATGTTAATGAAAATGTTCATGAACAAAGTTGCAGGAAAACTTGGGGAGGATAGAATGAAAGCCATTATTCTTGCTGATTTGATGGTATGGAGGTAAGGAGGAAGAGGTACAGAAACCACTACAAAAATAAAATGAAGTAAAAGGATGTGGAATAAAATTTAGCATGGCAAGGTTGAAGTGATGGTAAGGCCTAGTAAAGCTACAAGGTTGGATGTAGTAGAGCTGAAAGAAGTACAGAAAGTTATATTATCTTGAAAGCGTGATTAAGGAGAAAGGTGGAAGTAGAGAGGATATAATGAAAATAAGACAGCAGGAAGAGTTGTTCTATAGTTGTGTAAGAGACCTATGGAGAATAGAAGTGCCCTTGAAGTGTAAGAAAGTGTTGTGTAAACCCCACCGAGAAAAATAAAGGTAAGGAATCGCAAAAGAAAATTGGTTTTATTCAATAAACAATGAATCAATTTTAAACAATAACAATATGTATATTATGACTAGAGACTCGCCAGCTCTTGGCTTTCAGGTGGAATAATTAGAAATTTCATTCTGAAAGGGTAACCAATAGTACTTCCTAAAAGTTTAGTTTCGATATAATCCAAATCTTAAATGTCCTGCCACCTCGTGACAGCTATTTGTACTTTAATAAAGTTTCAAAGATTATAAAATGAAATATCAATCTTTAAGATCTCTGCCATCTTGTGGCAACAATATGTACTATAATGTAATAGAAGTTACAAGACATAATAGTAAATTTTTAAGTGCTCTGGCATCTCATGACAACAAAATATATTTTAATGCAATTAAAGTTATAAAGTACAATACTAAATTTTTAAGTGCTCTGGCTTCTCGAGCCATTTAGTTAATTTTACCAAATAATTATTTACTCGGTAAATGACACCAACTACCCAAAAGCAAGATGGTCATAGCCTACGCGATAGTGCAATGAAACGCTAGCTGCCAAGCAGCAAAACAGAAGTTACTTTAAAGATTGAAGGACAATTAAGTTTCCCCAATAGACAAAAATTTAATCACAATATTCTTAATTGTAATTTGAATGAATATTATTTATTTTCCTAAAGCTGGAAAATAAGTTTTCCCGTTCAAATCTTGGTAACATGTAGTTCTAGAGTTTTTTTCAGAATCCCAGGAAATGCACAAGCCCAGTACCTATTTAGTAGAATCATAACTGTGTTATTAACAAATTAGACTAGGCTGTGTAACTTATATTACAAATTATACCATGCACCTTTCTGTTGAAACGTAAATGTATAACTTTTTAATTAATTCACCTTTATATATATTTAACTTCATATAATTTTTCAAACTTCCCAGTTCATTGATCTACTAAAACCTTTAGTAAAACTTAGCGCCAAATAAGAAGGAAAGAAAATAACATTTTGAAATCCTGACACTGGTTATCAATTAATAGCTTTAATTTGTTTCTTTCAAGAATTGTGAACAAATTATAATATATATTTACACATGTCAACTCTTTTAAAAACGCTAAATGTATTTCTTAATTTTGAATTGAAGAAAGCACTTGAATAAAAACACTACGTAGCTAACTATTGAAATATCTTTTTTCCTTTTTTTTTTAAATTTCTGACTATCCCCATCTTCAATCTGAAATTTAATAAATTGAAAGATGTTTATTTTGAAATTAAATAGTATAATATTTTATGTGAAATTAAATCTGTAATAATGTTGACATTTTGTAAATTGTTTATCTTTAGGTTTTCAAATTTTAAAATTAATTTGACATAAGTTAGTTAACATTTGGTCACGTTAAAGAACTTTTAATGTTTGAATTTGTATCACCTCCTTTATTTTAGGGAATTGTTAATCATGTTCTACAAGAGCACTGGTGGCTACAAACCTCACCGCATTATCTTATACAGAGATGGTGTTTCTGAGGGGCAGTTCCTGCATGTAAGTATCCTGAAAGCATTACATGCTTAATTTAAATGTTGGGTTTGTTCAGCACTTAGTACCGTTGGTTTCATTGGATTTTGCTTTTTGGGTGTCAATCTGGGGTTAGTATCTATCTTTGAAACATTTGAGTTAATCAAGTGACAAGATAACTTTTATTCCATTACAATCATAATTAATAGATAATTCAAGTTTTTCCCTTCAAGATTATAATGTAGTTGATTTTTGGACTGCTCTCATATATTTAAAAAGTCATGGATGAAGGTATTTTTCTTTAAAGTAT